>JAYMTP010005160.1:0-13791 GCA_036897365.1 Geranium brycei
TCAATTTTGTAAGAAATGACTGAACTTATTATTTTTTGTAAAATATGTATATTTGTCAAAAATGTCGTTTAAACTATATTTTTTCAAAATTTAAAATTAAAATAATGTTTTTCAACTTGAGCTCATCAGTTTCTCTTTACTTCGAAATCGTTTGGATTTGAAGTCTCACGGAAGAATACCAATGGCGTGTGAAAGAATAAAAAACCAACAAATTCGAGTTTACAATATATATAAAGATATTTTCATCATTTTTAAACAAGTGTTCAAGTTTTGCGAAAAAAAAATGGTAAGTTCACGACTACTTTTTGCAAAATTAAAAATTCATAGCTACATTTTACAAAATTGTAAAAAGTTTATGACGACTTTTTGCAATTTACTCTCAGGCTTATAGACGAATTGTAACAAGAGTCCATGTGATTAAAGACGAAGTTATAATACATTTTAAAATCTGATCTAACTCAAACTTAAATTTTTTTTTGAAACGACTCAAAATGAAATTGGACTGTATAATAGGATTTAGAGAACATACACAATGCATCATTACTTTGCATAACCTACCTTTAGATACAAGAACATGACACATCAATCTTTCTAAGAGAAAGGATTAGATTCTTTTATCACATGATCTGACTTAAATCTTAATTATTTTCTAGGATCTTCCGAAGTATCCTCTAGATCTATCATATTAATGGAAATGATTACATAAGATTCATAACAATGTATTGAAAATGCATGGTTCACATGGTAATTATTAAAATAGGAATAAAACAAAGAGAGGTTTTTTTCCTTTCCGTGTGTTTTTTTGCATATGTTCTACTCTATTTTATAGAAAAAAGTAATTAAATAGAAGTCAGTGTAATCTAAAGAGAGAAGATAAATAAAAGAAATGCAATGTAATAAAGAATAATTAAATGCAATAAAAAATAATTTGTTTAAAACAATTAATGTCTTTCACATTCAACTATAGCAATGAGGAGTTTTGAAAATAATGACAGTTCAAAAAACAATGATTTGTAGCTCGAAAAAGCAAATTTGTAAAAACATATAGAAAGGAAAAGGGTTTGGGGCGACGCTCATAACTTTGTCATTAGCGAAATGTCTATTTATCGGGTATTCAAAAAAAAATTTTTTGAAAAAACAACCCAATTTTAACATCCGCTAATTGGATACACTCGACTACAAACTCATAGCCGAGTGCGAACATAAACAGTGCACCAAATCAGAGCTCATCCGCACAATATGAGTGAAGATTGTTGACGTGACACTTGATAACTATCTTTTAACTAGATCATCTTATCAATCCATTAACTATTCTAATTCAATTTATAACAAACATAATAGTTATCAGAATTCAATTTATCAACCAAATAATTACAATAAATTATTTTTTGAACCCAATTAGGATAGTTCAATTTGCATTTTGAAATATAGTTGCAATTTTTATCATGATTTGTGTAAGTAGGTATCAAATACACAACACCTTATATCAAACATGGAAGATCTTATATGGTGCAAAACAATACCTTATATTAAACAGACCTGATCTAGTACTAGACAGAGAAAACCTTATAATCAGTTTGGATCCTCGTTCACCCGGTCTCAACTACTATAACGAGGTTACTGGATAGATAATGACAACTTGAGGGGAAAAGTTAACAATTAGGGGGAAAAGTGTACCGATGGTTCAACGCTTATACTAGGCACATAAGATATTATACTCGATAGAGAAGACATTGTACTAAACAGACTAGACTGATACGCTGCAAACAAGACTTTATACTAAACATATGAGAACTAATACTAGACAGAGAAGACATTATAATCAGTCTGAACCCTCATTCACCCATTTTCAACTATTGTAACGAGGGTCCCAGAGTGATTATGACAACCTAAGGGAGAAAGTGTAACGAGGGTTCAAAGCTTATATTAGAAAGGAAAAACATTATGCTAGACAAAAGAGACCTATACTAAAAGGAGTGCAGACCTGAGAACTGTCTAGATAGCGAGTTCGCACTCAACTACGTCATGGTATAAGGTCTATCACGTTCGCCCTCCTTCATGACGCAGCTAGTCGAGTGCTTTCATTGTTTTCACAATTCAAACAAGTATTTTCAACAATCATACATGTATGGAAGCACAAGTCATAATACTGGAAGTACCTTAAAACACCCTGTTAATCTATGTTGCTAGCAACTCGGGTTCAAACCCTACTTTATACAATATTTTGCAAATCTTACTACAATTACAAAGTGAGTTAAACGATGCCGCTTCTCACATATTCAACTTCCAAATTTTTTAGGTTTGGTTTGCAAATATTTGACCTTATCTTTTTGTTATAGAACTCCGTTTTATCGATTTTAAAATCCAAATGTCTGAATTTTTTATCACCAACATTTCAATATTAAAATTATGACCGCTTTTATATATTTCGATGTTTCAATCGTGAAGGGACGCATTGAAGGCCACAAGCGCGGCCCGCTCAGGCGGTAGGTAAGAAGTGGTCGCGGAGTCGAGGAGCATGATTGCGACTGATCGGTGGTTGTATATCGGATCCAAATCTCCAACTTGCAAGTGGTCAAGAAGAGGAAAAAGTGAATTTATCTGCGATTTGAAAATTTAAACAATTTCTTTGAAATTATTTTATTGATATTTTTATAATAAAAAGAATTATCCATGATATTACCTTAAGTATATTAAAATTTGAAATGTAAAAGTTTTGGGAAAATTGCAGTGTTATTTTCACCGAACATAGAGATGTAAAGAACCGATGCTTGTTTGGCCAATAGGTTAAACATTTAATCTTCTATAAAGATAGTTTAATAAATAATTCTAAAAATTACTATGTATTTTAATAGATTATTTTGTTGCTTTCCCTATACTTTTAAAGAATTGAAAAGGAGAGAAAAGAAAAGCGTTTCCAATTTTGCCAGGAAAATCAAAGTATTTTCTCACCTTTCTCTCTTGGCGTTGAGCGAAAAATTGAAAATTGTGTACGGCAGCTTTTTTTTTTCTCTCTGTACATTCTCAGATCTGTTCGCTTCACAGAGCAGGTCTCGTCTCGTCTCGATCTCGTCCTGTTGATTAGCTCAAAAATGTTGCTGTAGAGCCCAACATGCTCCGACGCCGTTTCGACCCTTCGAACCCACTGTGATCGAGCCGTGAATCGAGCTCCACTATTTGTTCAACAATGGAGTTTTGCTCTTAGCCCAGTGATCGGTGGCTCCGGCGATTCTGTTAGGGTTTTTTCTTGCCTTTCACCGGAGATGCAATCGGCGGTCGATTCGGAGACGTCGTCGTCGGTGGACGAACTGGTCGGCGTCACGGCGGCGACAGATAAGAGAGGGAAGCATCGGATTGTCGCCGATCTCAAGCGATTGGAGCAAGATTCCAAGTTCCTCGAGGTCAGTACTTTCTGGAAGTTTTAGTTTTAAATCGAATTTAGCTACGATTTCTGTGTAGGAGGGTGAGATTGGGGAGTTTCTGGTCTCTCTCTCGAAGATGATGCATTGCATTTGGATATAGATTTTGGGGTTTTGAGAAAATGGAGAAATTTTGCTTCTGCAATTTCATGGGCTTTTGCAGGATCCAAAAATGGTGTTTTTTGTTGCCTTTATGAGGTTATGATTAGTGTTAGTATGTGATTTAGTTTAGCAAAATTGTGTTGATAAAGTGGGGTCTTGATTTGGTGAAAACTTAAGAGTTGGACCAGTGAAAATGGTTGATTATGAATTTATGGTAGCTGTTAAGTCCAATGGAAGTAATAGAAATCCCATAGTTTAGAACCTACCAAATAGTTCTTTATCGATATTATGACAAAATCGAAGTATGTGAATTTTATAGTTGTCGTCATACCAATCGGTATATTTAAGTGTGTTAATAGAGACAATGGTTGTTAGTTGTTACTTAACTCATATGCTTAATTTGCCTAGGTTTGCAAAAAACTTGTTTTTGGTAGCTAATGCTTTGGTGTAGAACCGTATTTGTGGTGTTTCTGTACAATTTTGTGGGTGTTGAAGTTAATTTTTGTGCTTACTCTGGACCAAGTCGCTATATTAGTATAATGGTTAGCTTAACTTTTGAAATACATTTTAGTAGAGTGACGTTTTACCTTACTTTGTTCTTTTGCCGCCCTCTCCTAAAGTCATTACCTAGAACTGCTGTTACGGTCTATAGTCTTTATAGTGCCCAAGTTGACTGAGAGATGTATTATGCAATCACAGGGTAGACAAATCCATATTTGATGGTTGTAGTTTGTGGGTATGCAATGTATTGACATTGCTATCATTGATGCTTCAAATATCGAAATGGTTATTTTGGGTGGGTACTAAGTTTATGTATCTGGAATGAAGGGTTATCTATAGTAACCGATAGGCCAAAATTGTGGAATTGGCTTTTCTTTCATAGAGCCATACACATTCTAAAAATCCACGACTTGTCCGATTAATTCCCCAAAGGCCCTCTCCGCCCGACTAGCGCCTAGCGTTTTTTAGAACACTAGCCATACTCATATAGAAACTGTCTACATGTGTTTTTGTAGTTATTGGTCAGATGTGAAAGCCACGTGACTTGCATATATACCGTATACATGCGAAATGTCTGGGAGTTTCTTTCAGCTTGTAATAAATACAAATTTGTCCCTACGCTACCATCTTTATCACCTAATTAGTTGAGCTTTAACTTATTCTTTCTCAAAACAGAAGCTATAAATGTGTTGAAGTTTTTTTGGCAACCAAATTGTATTGCATTAGCAATTAAGTACAAACGATTGCAACTTTTAATTCAGCGCCAACCTGTCCATGTCAGTATTATGGTTCTTTACACTAAAGGCGGAATATAGAAGTTGGCAATACCATATACAGAAGGCCACCCGTGACGCCTTCTCTTCTTTTTTTGTATATTGAATTGCATTCAGATTCAGAGACATAAATCAGAAAGGTTCTTCACTTGTAGGGCTGCTGAAAGTTCGTACACAATAAAGATTGTATTTTCGTACTAACTTACACTTTTTTGCTGAACTATACGCAGGATGAGTTGGAAGAGCTTCAAAGGACCGACAATGTCTCAACTGTATGTGAAGAGTAAGTACAATACCAGATGGAAGAAAAGAAGTAAATAGTAATTTTAATAAATACGACATATTTACTTCTGCAACAAAAATTACAGACCTAGGTGAAACAGATTTCAAGGAACATTTCATCTTGTTAGGGTTGGAAATGTTGTGGTGGTCTTCGAGCATGATTAAAATTTCAACATAAAAGATGGGGAAAATTGCAAAAATGTGCCCTATTATATACCATTTTTGCAAACGGGTGCTGTGTTGTTTGTTAATGGCAAAAAATGTTGTGTTGTTTGTATTCTTTTTGCAAAGTGTGTATATTTTTATAAAAATGACGAAATTACCCCTTAAATTTTTTTTTAAAAGTAATAAACATTTTAAAAGTTTTTCTGTTTTTACCTTTTAACTAAAATTTGCATGATCAAATTTTTAATTTACTATTTTTAAGTTAAAATGATGTTATAAAAGTCTTAATTCTTAATTTCAGGGGCAATTTCGTCATTTTATAAAAAATACACCCATTTTGCAAAAAAAAAATGCAAACACAACATCCTTTTTCAAAAGTGTCATCTAGCATGACACATTTTTGCAATTTTCTCTAAAAGATGTGTATAGGTTTCATGATCATTTTGGTTCGGTATTTTGCAGACTGCTGAGCAGCGTAGAGTTCAGGCCAGATCCTCTACTTCCACTGTAACTCACTGAATCCATACTCGAGCCTTCTTTGCCAAAATTCAAGTTCCCTTTATCATGTGCGATTCCTTAATTGTTTCATCGGTTGATTAATTACAGGACAAATGGCCCGGCCAATCCACTATGGGATTGCTGGTTTGAGGGACCCCGAGATTCACAAGGTTGCAGATGCACCATACTCTGATTCAAAGCAAGCTAACTATTTCTTTCCATCAGGACAGGTTTGAAGCTGAAACATCCATTTGTTGATTTGGAGCTTGAATCATTTTTTTTCCTGATGTGATATCGAACAGTTTCGATTTTAGCTTACATTGTACACAACCAAAACTTTGTTCAGGTGTTTATAGCTTGTGAATCAAATACATCTTTTTTCTCAAGAGGATGATGAACCTGTCATTACCAATTTGTTTGGAACTATTGCAGAAGAAGTCATTTCTTTGTAGTTCTGTTATTGCAGTATTGTTATTCAAGTTTTTTATTGGGGTCGGATTAGTTTTGAAGTTTGCAAAGTTGGCCAAAAATTGTAAGCCAAAAAGCTAGTTAACATGGTAAAATAAAGGGAAAAGTTCACTTAAATGCATCGAATTATACACTTTCTTTACTTAAGGTAGATCGAACTAAAAGTTGGTCATTTCAGATTCACGTTCATAATTAGGATAGAAAATGTTGATTTTGAAAGTGGAAAGTATAGGTGTTAAGAAATCAAACTAAATCGAAAATCTATTGATTTGGACATGTGGCTCGTTTTAAGTTACCGATTTTAGTAATTGAGCCTAAAAATATTGGGCCAACAAAAAATAAGTTAAAATCAGCCCAAAATGTGAGAATTTCATGAAAACCGGGTTAAAGAAAATTCAATCGAAAACCGATAAGTCAAAATAGTCTAAACCGATAAGAATTTCATGAAATTCGGTTTATAACAAACCGAACCAAATTGAAAACCGACATGTCCAAAACAAAACTTAATTCTATCGGTTCGATTTCAGTTTTTATTTTCTTAAAACCGAGTTAATTGGTTCGGCTGAACTGTGAACAACCCTAGTGAAAAGACAAAAATGCCCTGGATTAATTTCATAATTTTCAAATCATGTAATTCCCGTGTATTTGGGTTTTGAGGTGCCGGAGAAGCTCGCCTCCGACCCTTCGACTGCCTTAGCCGGCACAGTATCAACCTCCGACCGCTCCGCCACTATTTGAATGCCTCCTCCCACCAAGATCTTGTCACTAATCACTTCATTTGCCTAACACATATGATCACTGGTTTGATCCAAATCATCAGCATTGTTTCTTTGACTTGATGACCCACAACCTGACATGGTGAAGATTAAGATTTTGACAGTTCTATGGAAAAATATGTATCACTGAACTGTAAACTTGGGTTTGCCAGGTCTTGATCCAAAGCAGCTCAACCATTTGATTGGTGATCAACATCATCATGGTTCATGCTATAAGTGTGATGATCAGAAATTGCACATTCCAAATGGGTGTTTAAAATGTAAGAGCGTATTTGGAGAAATTATTTTAGAATTCAAATTTAATTAATAATTATTCATTACACTGCTTTCACTAAAAAAAATTGTAAAACAATTTTTCACTTTTTAACATTATCATTGTTATGGTTAACAGTGGCAGCGCACAATGTGTGTTTCCCCAAGAAGGGTGACACACGTGGTATATGCGATGATCTATAATGACAGCGCACATCGTGCGCTGCCCTTTAAGGTAGCACACAGTGCATTGCCAATATTAAGGGCATTGCACTTGCTGCCCTTTAAGGTAGCACACAGTGCATTGCCAATATTAAGGGCATTGCACTTTGGGCTTTATGGCAACATACCAAGTGCATTGTCCTTGCGAAAAAACTCTCTAATTAAGGTCACAAATTTTATATCAAAAACATGAAATTTTGAATAGTTTTTGCAGAAAATGAGAGAATTACTCTTAAAAATAACTTATAACAAAATTTAAATACATAAAGAATAATCTAATAAAATATAGTAAAATGAAGTACAAAATAAAGAAAATCACCAAAATAACTGTAAGTGATTGCTTATAGTTCAAGTCGCTTATGGTGGAAAATTATAGATTAGTAGATATAGGAAAAGAGAATCAACTATTATATATGCTCCTTGTTCTCATTATGAGTTATCAACATGCATCAACAACCATCTTAACTCCACTTTGGCACTGATCTGGACAAATGCTTATGAAGAAGTTCTTGCCTTTCTTCAACACAAACTCGTCATTTCCCGTATTGCATTTTACATCCTCTCTACCGGAAGTGCACATATTGTAGCTTGCCTCACACACCGAAGTTACATTGTTCTCGGTGGGATTATATTTGAACACTACATCACAAACAATTAAGTCAAAAATAATGTTTACACGCTCGGTACGCAACTACTCATACATTTTCAATTTAAATCTATTATTATTTTTGCAATCTACCGGTAGCCTATAAATTTGAGTTGGGCTTAAATGGTCTTATAATGTTTAGAGTTAGGCTTTAATATATCACTCAACATTTTTTTCCTTCTTCTGGTAGTTGTATTTTTAATTCATAACTAAATTTCTTCATAAAAAATAAGAGAGTACTGGCATTGCACAACAATAATGATATGTGTGATTCAAAAGGATAATCACTTTTAAAATTAAGTAAACATTAATAAAAAAAAGATAGTAAAGAATTTAAATCTATACAATTATAATATTTTTTCAAATTAAATTATAACAATAGGAATATTTGAGAAACCAAATTGAAACAAAAAAGAAACTAAAAATTTAAATCATAATAAAATGCATACTTCAATTCTTGACACATGACTCTTGAGATTGAGATCTGTGTAATTACCTAGTACATCACCGACGGAAAATTTGTTACCAGTCGGCCAATTACATACACCAGGTGCCTAACCTTTGTCCTCTCCAACGGTAAAAGTTGCTGCGTCCACAAATTTAAAGGATATAAACAACATTATGGTACATAATACAAACACTGTAAGAGTCATTACACCGCTTCTTACCATTTTTGTGAGTTAAAATGAGAATACTTAATTAACAACCGATGAAAAAAAATATGGCTTGAATATAAAAATATATTTTGGAGATATTTATACACCCAATAGATGAGTATGCATGTTATTAATAGAATAAACAACCTACTAAATGTGCCATTAAAACAATTTACTGAATTAGAACTGTTTTGAATATGTCAATACACCCAATATTAATTATTCTTCTTTCTTAAGGATTTATTAATGACTTAAGAATGAACTAGTTGATATTTAAAACATATATAATAACTAAATCATTATATAATATTATACTAATAATAAAAATAATATAGGTTTTTTCAGGTCAACTCAATTCTTGAAAACTCCTGATCTTACCTTATTCGATTGGGTCATAAACTTCATACTTGTTAGATGTTTTGTGTTTTTTTGCCCCTTACTAAAACTTCATTATTGTAACAATCATTGAACCCGTAACTCTTAACTATTTTACATCCACAAAATCCGTTAAAATTGATGGAAAATTTACTTACTAAGTCACTTGACACACATATGCCTTAACTGACATACACTTACATCATACAGCTTAATCGTTGGCTACTATTATTTACTCTATAACTATTTTTATACATGACTTAATTTTTCTATTATACATTTCTCAAGTATTAACATTTGGGGAATATGGCACCTAGACTAAACAATGTTTGCATCTACACCCTTTAACTAAAACTTAACTTTTAAAATACCTTAAATATTTTGTTATCTCACTTAACTTAACACCGTTAATTTTGTGATAAAATAATAAATTAGCCCACAATATTCTATCAAAGTTTTACATAATTGCCACTATTTGGTGTTAGTCAACGGCAACAACACCAAGAGTTTCTCAAACCACTTGATCAATTTGATGTCGTTTGAGTAGATGCCCTAACATGAATACATAACTAGGGGTGTAAACGAAACGAATAAGGCCTTAATTCCGTTGGGTTCGGCTCGTGAAAACGTGTTCGTCTTGAGCCTGACTCGGGCTCGAACGAACTCATACAACTAAGCTCGAAGTCGATTCGCTTAATTTTTAATATAAATATTCTTTAAAATTTAAAATTAATATTAAATAAAATATATGACTTATTAAATATTAAACAAGTGAGCTTGAGATTGCCTCGACTCAATTCGGCTTATTTAGTTTCATTATAAATCTTTATTAAAAGGTAAAAAATAGATTAATTAAATATTATACGAGCCGCCCAACCTTAGGATCGAATTCGGTTCGAGCTCGATTATAACAAGTATGAAACAAAAATTCAACAAATCGAGCATGAGAGGCTCGATAAAAACTCAGCTATCATTTACAACTCTAGCCACAACCAAGATAGCCACGAAGGAGTGTGTGACATAAATGCTGAGAAAATAACGAAAAGTATCGAGGTTAGCTATTGTAAATTTAATGCTGAGAAAATACATAACGGATGTGAGAAGAGTAGATGAGGCAACAATAAAGACAATGTTATCAACATAGAAAATTATAAATGCGGTGAGAGCTACCCCGATAGATGAACAATAATGTATCAATCTTACTGCTAACAAAACCAACAAAACAAAGGTAAGAGACAAATCGTTAATACCAAACTCGGGTGTTTGTTTAAGATCATAAAAAACTTTTTTGAGAAGACAAACATGAACGAGGACGTGAGAACCACAAAAAATGTATAATATAACAATATTTATCTAACCGTCAGATCATTAGGATTAGTTCATCAAAGTTTACATTATGCATTAAGATTTTGCTGATTCTCTATTACACGAAAGCATTGTATCCTTAACAGTTAACATTACATCAATTCACTAATATTGTTTATTATATTTTGTTAGTTATCTATACCAACACCAACTTGAGTAATTGATCCACTGTCTCGAATTACAAGTCATTGTATACTAATATTGCCTCGAGTAATTAATTGATCCACCGTGCCAAGACAAGCATTGCCAAAACCCACAATTAACGTTAATTTAATCCCAATTCCCGAAACCTAAACCATAACATTACGTCACTAACTACACTTGTTTAATCAGCAATAAAGTATAAAAACACATAGAGAACATCAAAACCAAAATGATTGTAAACACAAGTGAGTGTGAGTGAGAGTGAGTGAGTCCATGTTCTCTGAATTGAAATGGGCATCAAATTTTTACGAGGAAAGGCCAATATATTTTTGTGCAGAATTGGCTACGCTTCCCAAGCAAAAGTACTATGCTAGTAAGTGGAAACCCATAAATAAACACACTTTATTTATTTTCTATAAAAAATGTACCGTTGGAGCATCTTCTCTGTGCTCACCATCATTTTCACTTTGTCCTCTTTTTTATCGGCTTCTGCTACTTCTTGGGCGTGAACATGACCAGGTTCTTCACTTGATGACCATAGCCCACGTGTCTTGTTGTCCATTCCATTGATAATTGCTTCCACTTCATGCAATTGTATCTTTATTTACTTTTATGCATATCACCACTTTGTTTTTGGCATGATATAAGTTAGGCATGGCATCGGACAGCGGCTAACAAACTCCTTCACCAGAGTCTCAGTCCGAGTTACATAATTCAAACTCAGTTAACACGTCAGTTGTTTTGTTATGAAATCTGTAAACAAAAGAAACAGACGCCTTATGAAGCCTAGAATGGATAAAAGAACAGTCAAAAGTAATACTACCAAATAACCTGGATGTGAGTCTTTTGTCGGTTTGGATAGCGTTGAGGACAGACTGACGGTCCGATTGTATCGTGACCGGGCGCCAGTTGTTTCTATCAGCCGGCCGTAAGGCCTCACTCCGAGCCACAGCCTCCGCCTCCAAAGGTCGGAGAAAACTCACGAAACTCGCGACAACAAGCTGAAATCAGGTCGCCCCTGTCGTTCCTGCAGACCATGTTTATAGCCCACGATTCCCACAATGAGTTCACCACCGCATTCACAATTATTTTATATTTACCCGGATCCGCATCTCTTATTTAAATATATTTTATCATTTTATTGTATTTTTAAAAATAATTGCACAATTTTTCTAGTCTACTCAAGAATCCTCCTCATTTGGGAATCAGCAAGATTAGTACTTACAAATTACAATCTCTCGACAAAAAAATATGTGTCTCAAACCGCCTAAATGTCTCATTAACTTGAAAATTAACTTTGTTACATTTACTTAATTTCAATTTTTATTATTATTAACGTTATTAAAATTTAATTTATTTTAAGTTGAGAGGATTAAAATATCATTTTAAAATTTTCACTAGTTTACCTATTAAAAGAGTAAAAATATTGGTATTTTGGACATTTAACTAAATGTATTAAAGTGAAAATAATATTTAGTTCGAAAGTGTTATGTGCAACTATCCCTTTATGATAATACAGTTTTATGTATAATTTATTTACATTTTTTTTGTTTTTATTAATGTGACCATACTTAATTTGAATGTGATAAGAAATGTTTAAAATATTTCTTTCATAATTTTAAATATCTCATAATATAAAATTAAAGTCATAAGTCAATGACATAAGTAATATTGGGCTGTATATATCCGTACATATTGAGTCAAACTTTATAATAAAAAACTCAATACTTCATGGGATCAAACCTCCTCTCATCAACATAGAATTAGCTCAATTTTACTTGTGAGATCTGATTTTCAACTATATTATATTCAAATAGTTGACTGTAAACACACAAAATGTACATTTATTTACAGTTTTTGTGCATCAAATCAAACTAAAAGATAAGAACAGACAAAACTGATGCATGATTTAACCTCATGACATGACACTTCTTGAAGTGACTTTCACATGCACAAAGTTACTAATTTACTGGTCAATAGTGAATTGGCATTAACTGGGCCCACACAACTCGGTAACTGTACGTCCTTTTCTGAACTTTTTGAAGGTCTTTTTTTCACTTATAGAAACAGTAAAAAAGAGTTCTTCGCTCCTCGTCTATTTTGGGCTATTTTGTGCTCACACTCTCTGCTACGCAGCCTGCTTATTTTTGTTATTTAATTTTCACTAGATTTTAGTAATTTTAAGTAAATTATATATTCACCTTTTAATCTTACAAATTATGAAAAAAATTACAGTTCTCACATACCTTCACACAAACAATCGGTCACAATGAAAAAAGAACTTGGTACTCATCATTTGTATACTTTTATATCGTAAGAAAATTGAAAAATTAAGAACAATAAGTCATTTGGTTTACAAAATCATATTGAATACTTCAAAAAATATATTATTAAAGTAAATTTGATACAAAAGTATATTTTCTGTTTACTTTATTTTAATAATGATAGTAAAATATTTATAATATAGATTTGAGATTAAATGTGCACGTTATGGATGAGATTACATGTGCATGCATATTTGAATATATTGACGCTTGTTTTGAGCATGACACATGTTTCATAAATATATATTTGAAGTGATATTAATTATAATCAATGTCGGCAATAAATCACATAATAATATTATAATTATAAATATAAATAGATAATTGAGAAAAATATTAGCCTCTAGCCTTCCCAGCTACTTGACAAACACTCTCCCACTCCTCACATCTATGTGCCTGTTATCATGTGCTATCTGTTATTTAATAAATTAATTATCAATTTAGTACAGTTACAGGTATTAACTTATCGTTAATAGAATTAAAATAATCTCATCAATCAAATATTTGTTAGTATTTTTGTGTACTAAAGAATTACAAAACACGATTTAAATTATTTTATTACCTGCCACAATTCTGACAAGCAAAGAGTATCAAAATAAGTACATTATTGCTCACATAATTTTGTTGGAAACTATATCTATATTCAGCTGAAAATTTATATATATACATATATAAAATAAATTTATATGTATATAAAAGATAAATCAAGTGAGAACCAAACTCATTCGTTAGAACCTGAGAACATATACTGACCCTCGAATTAAATCAATCTTACACGCGATTAGACGTAAAGTTTTGGAAACAAATCATCCAATTGAGGGCA
>JAYMTP010005161.1:0-13788 GCA_036897365.1 Geranium brycei
TTTTTAACAAACCAATTCAGTTAGTCGCTTATTTAATCTTGTATCTGAAATGAAATTTTTGAAGTTGAGTTACTAATTTCGAAAAGTGACATTGTTGGAGGTAGCCATCTGTCATTATCCTTTAATTATTTTTAAACAAATTTATTAAAATGTTAGTATAACTATTCAAGTTTAGTTGGTTTATTACACTAGTTTAACTTTTAGTTCAAATTCTATTGTAACTCAGATTATATTGAATTGAACCAAAAAAAACTTAACAAATATAACTCAAACAAAAAAAACCTTGAATTTTAATAAAGAAATGTAGTGCCCTCTAAAGAAATTAAATTGATTAATCATTTAATAAGTTAACACATACTATTTTAATCGAAAATACACAACAAGATTTAGTTGTGGGATGAAATATGTAATATTGACCTGTATATATATATATATATATTGTGTGAAATAGTAATAATAATAATCTATTAATACGAATAGTGAGTACAAAATTAAAAAAAATAATATGTGGCTGCTGACTTGTTTTATTGACCCTACAAAAGGATATTCAACAATTTGTTCACACACCTTTCTTGACAATACTATGCTAGAACAGTGAGAAAAAAGAAGAAGCAATCAATTAATATCATAATGTTTACAAAAACATCCAAAATCAACAAAGAAAAGTGAGTGAGTCATCTTAACAACCCCATGAAGAAAAAGTCATGTATATATAAAGAGACATGTAACCAGAGAATGTAAATAGAAAAAAATGGAGAAGAAGAAAGAAGAAGAAGATACAGAGTTGCAGTGGGCAGCAATACAGAGGCTTCCCACTTTCAAGAGGCTGAGGACATCGCTCGTCGACGGGAAGAGGCTCGCCGACGTCACCCACCTCGGAGCCGCCGAGAGGCACTTGATCATTCACAACCTTATCAACCACATTCAACATGACAACCTCCTCTTGCTCAAGAAGCTCAGGGACAGAATTGACAGGTCTTTGTTTCTTTTGTATATACCTTTTATAACTCTACCGGTCTCGGGTCGCTGGTTCTCATCTCCACGCATTCTTTGGTGTATGGGGTGAAATTGCTGGTCTTATCATCTTAATATGTAGTATAGTTTAATTTGGAACTGTATGTTGTTTGCTTTAAGTCTGACCCACTTAAAATTTTGAATTGAAGAATAAAATATTCTCGATCGAATAAAAATCTCTAAACATGATAGAGATTTGGTATTTTCAATATGAGAGGGTGAGAAATCACGTAACCTGCCACATTGCCACCCATACTTTTGGGTGGATTTTCAATGTTATCATTCCACTAAATTGGTCAAGGTCAATCATATCTCAATTGTATGTATCAAGATTTGAGTTGAGAAGTCTCGTTAGTGAAGAAATGAACTTCTTACCACTTGACCCAACTTGTGTCGTGAATAGTTGAAGCTCCATAAGCCCCTTTTAGATATGGTAGTCTTATAGTGATGAAAGTAACAAGTAATGGGACATTATGTGTGTAGTTTCTGTGATAATGTTTTGATGGAATTCATGAAAATGAGTGTTGTTGCAGAGTGAATGTGAAGCTACCATCAGTGGAGGTGAGGTTCCAGAACCTGTCTGTGGAAGCAGAATGCGAGCTAGTCAGAGGAAAGCCCCTCCCAACCATATGGAACTCAATAACCAGCTTCCTCTCTGTAAGTAGCCTCTCTCTCACCTCTCAATCCTCACAAATCAAGAAACCACATTCATGAAACAAAAAACCACATTCATCACAGGTTCCAATCAGCTTAATACAATGCAAGTCTCAGCAAACCAAGATCAGCATCCTCAGAGACGTCAGCGGGATCATCAGGCCCTCAAGGTACATTCTCACCTTCCAGGAACATCAATCAAGAAACTATACTTTTGTCAATTGTCATAGCTATTCATGGAGGATTCATTGCTTTCATTTTTCAGGATGACCCTCCTTCTTGGCCCTCCGGGCTGCGGCAAGACCACCCTACTGCTGGCTCTTGCAGGAAAGCTAGACCACTCCTGCAAGGCCACAGGAGATATATCTTACAACGGTCACAGGCTCGACGAGTTTGTGGCGCAGAAGACGTCAGCTTACATCAGCCAGCACGATCTGCACATACCCGAAATGACTGTCAGGGAGACGATTGACTTCTCAGCTTGCTGCCAGGGCGTTGGGAGCCGAGCAGGTAATGATAATTTAATAATACACTTCCATTGACAACTTATGCAATGAAGCTGCATTTTCTTGAATTAGTAATTGAGTAAAAACTCCTTTTCTTTCTTTCGGGTGAAAGAGACTATGATGGAAGTGAGCAGAAGAGAGAAAGACGCAGGAATTGTCCCTGACCCGGACATTGACACCTACATGAAGGTTATAGAAGAAACTACACTGCACCAAATCTTCTTTAAAAAAACCTTCAATCTTTAACATTATCTTGATTCTTGACAGGCAACTTCAGTTGAAGGGCTGAGGCAAAATCTCCAAACAGATTATGTACTAAAGGTAAATTTGATTCAAGTGGAGTTAGATTAGATTAGTGTAATGAATATATGCTGATTTGTTACGATACTCAGATCCTTGGATTAGACGTATGCGGCGACATAATAGTCGGTGATGGATTGACAAGAGGCATTTCAGGCGGTCAGAAGAAAAGATTGACAACAGGTACTCAGAATAAAAAGATCAAACATCACAATTCAAGAACAAGTACCTTGTTGAATTGAAGCTATAAGGTTCAAAATGCGTGTTTCATGGCAGGGGAGATGATAGTTGGCCCGACGAAAGCTCTGTTCATGGATGAGATATCAAACGGGCTAGACAGCTCCACAACATTCCAGATAGTCACTTGCCTGCAGCAGATGGTGCACATTACCGATGCAACCGCGTTGATCTCCCTCCTGCAGCCAGCGCCCGAGACTTTCAATCTCTTCCATGACTTGATCTTGATGGCAGAGGGGAAGATAGTGTACCATGGCCCTCGCGCTCACGCCCTTCACTTCTTTGAGGATTGCGGGTTCAAGTGCCCCGAGAGAAAGGGCGCTGCAGATTTCCTCCAGGAGGTTATCTCCAGGAAGGATCAAGGACAGTATTGGCATGACAGAGATGTCCCATACAGCTATGTCTCGGTGGATGAGTTGTCCGAGATGTTCAGAGCGAGTTCTCTAGGACAGAAGCTGGAAGAGGAGCTCTCAAGACCCTATGACAAGTCTCAGTCCCACAACAAGGCCTTGTCGTTTAGTATTTACTCTTTGAGCAAATGGGAGCTGTTCAGAGCTTGCTTGTCCAGAGAGATGCTTCTCATGAAGCGAAACTCGTTTGTCTATGTTTTCAAGATCATGCAGGTACTTTCTCAAATCTTAGTTGGGTGTAACTAAGTAGAAATGACGTATAATTGGGGATAGTTACTCTGTACTTTTCCCACATATCAAGGTTTTGATCAAACTCGCGAGTTTTGATAATAGTATCATTGATCTCAGCTCATGATCACTGCATTCATAGCAATGACAGTGTTCATACGCACCCGGATGGAAGTGGACTTGGATCACGCCAACTATTTCATGGGTTCTTTGTTCTATACGCTCGTGAGGCTGATGACGAATGGAGTTGCAGAGCTGTCCTTGACGGTCATCAGGCTCCCCGTGTTCTACAAACAAAGAGATCTCTATCTGTACCCGGCTTGGGCCTATTCCATCCCCGCCTCCCTCCTGAAGATCCCCCTTTCGCTTGTTGATGCTATGCTTTGGACATCAATCACTTACTATGTCATAGGGTACAGCCCTGAAGTTGGAAGGTAAGTAGAAAAAACCATGTTTTATGTCCTACATTGATATAAACATATATTGATGACATTGTTTCAGGTTTTTCTGTCAGTTTCTTCTGCTTTTCGGTCTTCACATGGCGTCAACATCAATGTGTCGCTTCCTTGCCTCAATTTTCCAAACCATGGTTGCTGCAACGACTTTTGGCTCCATTGTTTTAGTATTCATGTTCCTCTTTGGAGGCTTCATTGTTCCATTTCGTAAGTCCATCGTAAAGAGATCTAATGGTACATGTTCTTTTTCTACAGCTTAAATAAATCATACATGTATGTTCTTTTTCTGCAGCTTCCTTGCCTCCATGGCTGAAATGGGGATTCTGGCTCTCTCCCATGTCATATGGAGAGATCGGTATATCAGTAAACGAGTTCCTCTCACCGCGCTGGCAAAAGGTCAGCTCGAGATCACACAAATTGGTATTTTTATTGTAGTGACTTGAAATTTACAGTAATAGAGTCATTACAGGTGATGAAAGGGAACACTACAGTAGGGGATTATGTCTTAACCCGTCGTGGTTTGAATTTCCCTGGATACTTTTACTGGATTTCTTTCGGGGCATTGCTTGGATTCACTGTTTTCTTTGATCTTGGATTCATCATGGCCTTAACTTACTTCAGAGGTAAGAAAATTTCTGTAACTCAAGAACTCGATAATGTGTTACATTCTTTGCATACAGAATTCTTCAACTCTTGAATGTACAGCTCCTAAGATGTCACGAGCTATCGTTTCCAAAAAGAAGATCTCTCAACTGAACAAAGGAAAAGAACACGAGAGCGATGTGCAGATGGACAAGGAAATGAGCAAAACAGGTAGAGATTATACAAAAACTGATATGATACTTGTAGATCAAAGATAATGAGGTTTTGGTTACTGAATGATAGATGGAGGGAAGATGGTACTGCCATTCGAGCCATTAGCAATGTCATTTAAGAATGTTCAGTACTACGTTGACACTCCTCATGTAAGAAACTCAGTAAAATCCTAATCCCAGAACAAAGAACTTCAATTTTCAGTACTAATGTTGTCAATGTGCCTTCCATTTCCTCTTGACAGGGAATGAAAGAGCGTGGCGTTACTTCAAAAAAACTACAGCTGCTCAGCGACATAACAGGATCGTTCAGGCCTGGAGTCTTGACAGCTCTGATGGGAGTGAGCGGGGCTGGGAAGACAACTCTGCTGGATGTTCTCTGTGGGAGGAAGACGGGAGGTGTCATAGAAGGCGACATCAGGATTGGAGGGTACCCCAAGAATCAGAAGACATTTGAAAGAATCTCGGGATATTGTGAGCAGTATGACATACACTCTCCTCAGATCACAGTAGAGGAGTCACTGATATACTCGGCCTGGCTGCGCTTGCCTCCTCAGATTGACCCACAAACAAAATCAGTACTGTCACAAGAAATTTGCTATAGTTAATGACTGTCTGTCACAAGGCAAATGCTTATTATGTTAATTGTGATGCAGAGATTTGTGAAGGAAGTGATTGAGACGATTGAGCTGGAGGACTTGAGAGACTCTATAGTTGGCGTTCCGGGAGAGAGTGGCCTGTCTACCGAGCAGCGCAAGAGGCTCACGATCGCTGTGGAGCTCGTGTCCAATCCTTCTATTATTTTCATGGATGAGCCCACGTCGGGCTTGGATGCAAGAGCTGCTGCAATTGTGGTTCGCGCGGTCAAGAATGTAGTAGCCACGGGAAGGACTACTGTCTGCACCATCCACCAGCCAAGCATCGATGTCTTTGAGGCCTTCGATGAGGTACAAAAACATGTTATATGCTATCACGGGGTGCCACTTAATGTTAAGAGCAATTTTGTCATTTACACACATCTTGCAAAAAATAATAAAGTTCAAAGACACCTTTATGCGATTAACAAACACTCTAGCAAAAGTGTGATTGTATATAGCAGGTTTTTGCCATTTTCTCTGGAATCTTTTAACATCATTTTTGTGTTGGTGCAGTTGATTATGATGAAAACCGGGGGACGGATTATCTATTCAGGGGAGCTAGGCCATCATTCAAGCAAACTTATAGAATATTTCGAGGTAATGTCAATATATACACAAATAACTATTGCATATATGCGGTTTCTTGCATATTATATATCAATTTCTTGTGAAATAGGGTATTTCTGGTGTGCCAAAGATCGAAGACAATTACAATCCAGCAACATGGATGCTAGAAATTACTTCTGCATCAGTAGAAGCAGAACTGGGCTTAGATTTTGCCAATATTTACAACAACTCTCTTTTACATCAGTAAGTATACGTTTTTTGGGACTTTTATCAGTAACATGGAATTTTAGTGTGATAATAAGTGCATCTATGTTCAGGGAGACCCTCGATCTGGTGAACCAACTGAGCGAACCAGTTCCCGAATCAAAAGACTTGCATTTTCCCACCCGTTATCCACAGAACGGGCAGGTACAGTTCATGGCATGTCTGTGGAAGCAGCATTTGTCATATTGGAGAAGTCCTGAATACAACTTGGTCCGTTTCTTGTTCATGGTCGCCGCGGCTCTCTTGTTCGGGGCAGTCTTTTGGCAGAAAGGAGGAAATATGTAAGTAAGCAAAAAACGAAAGTTATATTATAATTGCGAAAATGGCAAAAACCAGCGCACACAAAAAATAAAGTTCAGAGCACATTTTTGTCATTTAACAAGCTCTTGCCATTTATATTATAAAGCAGGTTTTTGCCATTTTACCTATGCATTTCAATACACTTCAGCTTGTTTTTGCAAGTAAATGTTTCTTTATTTGTGCAGAAACAATGAGCAGGACTTGTTCAACATACTTGGATCAATGTACATTGCCATAATCTTTCTAGGCATCAACAATTGTTCCTCAGTACTCTCGTACGTGGAAACTGAGCGCAACGTTCTGTATCGCGAGAAATTTGCTGGAATGTACTCTTCTTGGGCGTATTCGCTCGCGCAGGTTCAAATTCTCGAAATATGATACTGTCCTCATCTTTATTCAGCCGAAAATAACAGAAACTGGTTTTTTCACAATTTGAAATGTAGGTGGCAATTGAAGTACCCTACATACTAGCCCAAGCAATCTTGTACACTGCCATTACATATCCTATGATGGGCTTCGAATTTTCCTTGTACAAGATTTTGTGGTTCGTATATGTGTCATTCTGTACATTCCTCTACTTCGTCTACCTCGGGATGCTCATGGTCTCCTTCAGCTCAACAATCCAAGTTGCTTCCATTTATGCTACTGCAATCTACACCATACTCAACCTTTTCTCTGGCTTCCTTATCCCGGGGCCGGTAAGGAAATAAAATAATTATTCATAGTTTGACACTTTTGCAAGAAGGTGCTGCGTTGTTTTTTAATGATAAAAACGTGCTCTGAACTGTGGATTGGTGTGATGCAGAAAATTCCGAAGTGGTGGGTATGGTGCTATTGGGTATCTCCCACAGCATGGTCTCTGAATGGCTTGTTGACATCACAGTATGGAGATATGAGGAAGGAGATACTCATATTTGGGGAGGTGAAGTCAGTGAGCTCGTTTCTGAAAGATTATTACGGGTTCCGGCACGACCAGTTATGGGTTGCAGCTCTTGTTCTTATTGCATTCCCAGTTGTGTATGCTTCTCTCTTTGCATTTTGTATAAGGAAAATGAATTTCCAGAAGAGGTAGAGTTTAAGGTACACAAAACACAACATGCTTGCCTGTGAATTTGCTCTATATATAAGTCACTGTATGTATGTTTGTGATTTGGCTGTCTTGTAGAGATAAAAATAAAATTTTCATGTATTGACAAGATTTTACATTGTTAGCAACATAAGTGACATAATAATATTATGAAAATTTTCATAATATGGTGACTTTTAAAACTTAAAGCAATTGACATAATAATTATGCATAATTGATTGTTTCTTCTGGGTGAAGTTGGAAGAAAATGTTGAATTTCCTTGAAATCCCTATTGTCTTGTCTTTTTCACTACAAAAGAATACCACAAACAGACCTGTACAAAACTACCATAAGTGTCAATTTCTTGAACAAACTAATTCTTCCAAAATCTACATGAAAATGTTCAAGAATCAAAATAATCACTCCCATCATCTGTTTCTGCTACAGACAAGGCAAGGCATTGCAGGCACAAGGATTCACAATGTAGAAAGAATTTGTGTTCATGCTCGATTGCTGTCCGAAATTGTGTCTGGATTGTCACTCTTATCTGTGTCATAGCTTTCCCTCTGAGACTCACCCTCAGCTGCCTGACTCCTCCGGCGCCTTCGATCCTGAACATGTGAAAATAATATGACTGTTAATTCACACGCAGAAGCGGAAGCTGCAGCATTTTAACTAGTACAAATTAACTAAAAAAAACCTCTCGAGGTATTGGATATTCCTCAGATTCAAGCATTCGAGCAACTTGGCTCATCTTTGGTCTCTTGTCAGAATCTGGATCCACACACCGCAAAGCAGTCAAAAGGGCTCGTTTGAGGGCACTTGTTGATGGTCTGGTCTCGATGTTTGGATCCACCACCTCTTCGGTTCTTCTGCTTGCAACCATCATCTTCAACCACTCAACCAAATTAACCTGCCAGAATAGCCCACCAGGATCAGAGAGAGAGTTTAAACTTAACTTCTGAAATAAAAATGTTACTGCATACCTCGTCTGCAGGACGGCCATGATTCACCGGGTCTCTTCCAGTAATTGCTTCTAATATCACGACCCCAAAACTATAAACATCGCTCTTCTCATTAAGAAGGCCAGAATTGGCATATTCCGGAGCTACATATCTGAAAACATCATCAAATAAAAATAAACACGGTTATTTTATTTCCCATCAATGTGAACCAATAGTTCAAATACAAAATATAGAACGTGAAGTGTTGGTATTACTAAACTCGCCATTAGAGAAACGACTCACCCAAAGGTACCCATGACTCTGGTTGTAACATGACTTGTTCCAGCACCCAGTAATTTGGCTAAACCAAAATCAGATATTTTAGCACTGAAATCTTCATCTATCAATATATTGCTTGACTTGATGTCTCGATGAATCACTTTTGGCTCAATGGCCTCGTGCAAATAAGCTAATCTGCAATACCCGACCATTTGTCACAGTTAGAAGGAACTCAAAATAGATAGTCCAAATTTAGGACGTGGTTGACTTACGCCTTAGAGGTGCCAAGGAGAACCTTAATCCGAGCCTCCCAGGTGAGATATCCATGATGCCGCATAGCTCCATGCAGCCATTGCTCTAAATTACCATTGCTCACAAACTCGTATATCAACAACCTGCATATATGGGAAATAAAAAAGGATTCAGTCCAGAAACTAACTCGGCCCCATTAGAACATCACTTTTAGTCTTCACACGCAGATTTTTAAGTAATTACCACATCATGTACTGAGTTACAATAAGTGTCCGCAAGACAATGAGCTCACAAGAAAATCTCTTTGGAGTAAGATAAAACAAAAAAAAACAGAAGACTTCTAAGAAATTAAATCACAATAAGTGAATGCAAATAAAGTCGTTTGACTAGACATTAGGATAACTCATCATCATGCAAACAGGCTTTCACTCTTCAAATGGAACGGAACCATATAGTCTATAGATGAATCTGATAAAAGAGAGCTCGGATGCGGTTCAAAATAAGTTGACTATTCCATACTGTACTTCAAGTAAGAAAAAAAACTACAATATGAGCAACTTTGTAACTTCCTAGTCATAATCATTCACTTTTTTTATCAGCAAGTTGTGTACCAATATTTTGGCTCGCATAATCATTCACTTTTGACAGAGAGAGAGAGAGAGAGAGAGAGAGAGAGAGAGAGAGTACCTGTGGGTTCCTTCAATGCAGTACCCCAAAAGCCGGACTAAGTTTTTGTGCCGTACATGACCAATAGCCTCAACCTCAACCCTAAACTCCTTCTCTGCTTGACCTCTATAGTGAAAAATGTTTAAAGGTGACATATATGCTTATAGACCAAAGAGATCATATTACGGAAACAAAAAACTGAATGTTACTCAACTAAAAGATGAGAGCATATTTAACTTACAGATTATTTAGGAGCTTCTTAACAGCCACAGGAGTGCCATTAATAAGAGTACCTCGATAAACAACCCCATATCCGCCTTCACCAATAACATTTTCCTTTGAAAAACGGTTTGTTGCAAGTTCTAGGTCTCTTAGTGTAAACCAGTGACCCCAACCAAGATGAGAAAACTCGGGAAGACCGCAAAGAGGTGAAGGGGCAGTTATAGGATGCGTATAAGCCTTGTAAACAGTTGTGTTACTACCAGCCTCTTCTCCAACACACTCTTTTTCCGCATGGTTAAATGAGCCTGATTGGCTGCTGTTATCTCCATATTTTGTGTGGATCAAAACCTTATCTACTTCTCTCTCATCGAAATTATCGTTAAGATTGAGGACACCATCACGGGATACAAAACTATTCGCGGATGCTTGATCCACCCCGATTTCTTTGATTTCATTTGAATCTCTTGGGATTTGACTAAGGGGAAGCGTGTTATTGGCCCTTCTGGATTTCTTTCTTAAAGTGAGGCATAGGGAGAGCACCGCAAGGATAATGACAATAAACAACCCAACAAGCAAGGCAATTAACACCCACAACTTAAAGCCGAAAAAGAATGTTTTCTTGGACAATCCTGTGTCAAGACTAGACCCCATTCTGGTTACTGCAAAACGAAAAGAGCAAGACTTGAATAGTAAAGTAACATAAAATTTCACATGTATTCGCAAAACAAATAACTCTGCCACTAATTCTTTGTAAATGTGCCTCTCCTGTAGTATTCGCAATGCATCTAACATCATAAACAAAAAATTAAGACGTGTGTAGAGTTGACATATTGATCAGGTTCATAAAAAAACAGACCTCCAATCATTAGAAACTATGTAAAATGTTTACCTTTTCTTCTGTCCTGCAAATACAATGAGAAAATTCGGAAAGGCAAAAAAATGTGTAGTGCAGAAACCAAAACAATGAAAAAAGAGAGCATCAAAGGATCAACCCCAGACTCATCCGCAACATTCCATAGAAGTTGGCAACACCTAAACTCATCATTTCAACCTAAGCCAATTAATCAGAAACTACCAGTATACAAACTTACAACGAAAAAAAAGAAACATTCTGACCGGCACATCCAGCAATATACACTAGAAAGATCATTTGACTTGATCATGCTACAACACAAAAAAATTCAATCTTTCAGTCACCAAAGTGAAGATAAAATCTAAAAATCCCACATGATAGAGTCTAATGTGACTAAGTTGCTCAGTATACACTCAAATCAACCACAAAAAGGAGTCTTGAACATTACATTTCTTAAACACAAAAACAACAATCATTTCATTTTGCTTCCCATTCCTCCACATTCTCAGCAGCCAAACATTAGCGACCAAATATGATGCAAAAACAATCATAAAATACAGAATCTGCGAATTCATAAACAGAGAGAGAGAGAGTGGATTATGAATCAATACCTCTCCGTGAAACTGAAACTGAACCGTCCTAACACAAATTACTCTCCTCGAACTTAGGACGACCCAATCTCAAATCCCAGATCTCTATATCAGACGAATCCCAAAACCCATTTGGAAGCGAACCCATTACCGCAGACCCAAATCAACCCCATTGTCAAAAACCCGAATTTGAGCTCTGGGTTTTGTAAATTGAGCTGGTGAGTAATCTGGGTACCTGAATCCAAGCTAAAAATTGGAGCTTTTCCGAGAGATCTTTGGCTCTCCCCTCCAGAATACCCTAAAACAAGGCTCACTTGCACCCACAAAGCTAAAGCACGGACCTTTCATGTCCTTTAGAGGGACGAATTGGGAAAAACCCAGAGGCCAGACATGGAAAGGATGCTAAAACCAGTGGTAGGTGATGGATGAGAGAGGAGAGTCATGCCTTTACCTTGCAATTACATTACATACCAGTAAATGAGAAACATGAAAATGGGAAGCTAGCTTTGTTTGCTATTTCTTCAAAATAATTGTTTATTTATTTTGTCCTTGAGGGACCTTTTTTTGTTTTATTTTTGAAAATATTGTTTTGTGCTGTATATGTGTGGGCAAGCTCAAGCATCTCAAGCATCAAAGTTTTAGATAATAATAATTGAAAAGACAAAGATGGAATTATGTTTGTAGGAGACAAGAAATAAGTGAAAATTATGAAGGACCAGAGCTGAAAGGTCAAGTGAACAAGCTGGACCGCAAGCAAAAACAATAAAAAAACCCATAAACTATTATTACATTTTTTACATGTTCATGAAAAGTGTGAATTCTAATATCTTTTTCATTTTGAGGGAATAATTTTATGTATTGATTTATGGAGATTGGCTATGAAGTCAAAGAAACAGGCTGGACACTGGCTTTTTGGTCGGAGAGGTGACCTGAACTGAAGAACCGGAACAGACGGTTTTAGTTTTGAAACCTCAATACTAGAAAAATCAAGAATTGTTGATTATAGATATGTTTTAGTTCATTAAATTGTGGTTCGATTCCGGTTTTCGTAAATTAAGAACCATGGTTAACCGGTCAAGAAGACATGTGTCGGCCTCTCATTCTTTCATATGCTTACAATGTATTATTATTCAATCGATTAGGCAAATTTTAAGTTTTGCCACATAAACCGATCTAAATTGAAGACTTAGTTTTTACCGTTTTTAACCGATTGAAACTGAGAACCTAAATCGTTAAAAAGGTTAGAACCAGACCATCACTCGGTTATAATTATGTCTTTTCAAATTTCAACAGCATGATGCCTGATTCAGTCTGGTTTTGAAATCATGGACACTTCTAGATGTACCTTCTGATCACTAACATCATATTACATTAACGGTGGCGTACTCAAATAAGTGTGTAGTCGGTCACTATTTAATATCGGTGTACCCAAATAAGTTTGCGCCTGCTATTTAGCGACAACGCACCAATTAGTTTCACTACCGTTAATGAGTCGGCATATCATTTTAGCACTCCGACATTATATTGATCGCGTGCCTAGTAAATGTGCCACCACAAATCTCTTATTGTACTAGGTCATAGTTAGGGAACCCATATAAACTAAATATACATGTTCTATGTTATTAATTAAGGAATAATTATACTTACTACACTTATTATGATCGATTTTCCAATTGATTATATTTATTATATAGTTTTTTTTACAGTTAGTTCATTATGTTTTTAACCCTTTGTTCTAACGTCATTAAACTTTAGACGGAAATATTTATTTTTTAAAAAGACAAAAGCCCTGAATTCTCCAACCAAGCCACAACTTCATGCCCGAATAGCTCCATCTTTGACCCGAACAACTCACCTTCTCTCCTCTCAAATCGGCGAGGGGTTTGGACAAAATCAATGAGCCTAGGTGGGGCTCAATCAGACCGGCGAGGGTCAGTTTGTAGATTGCTCGATGAACCCAAATACCCAGAGCTTTTTACATTAAATCAACTATTGATAAAATGAAAAAAATTAAATAGTTAAGACACCACACACGTTAAAAAGAAGTTATGTATAATTATATGAATATGGTTGATATTTAAATACGCTAAAGTGATACTTTTCGTAAATTATAAAATGCATCATAACAAGTGCATTATTCCTGATTATTTTCAGTTGGGCCGAAAGCATATTCAAGAGTAAATAGAAATTTGAATATTATATGCTGTTACAATTACCGATCCTGCTATTGATATTGAAGAATAAGCTCTTTCACATGATCATAGCTACATTATTACATCTGATTGTATGATATATTATTATTCACTACTGGAATGTACCAAGTGTTGCAATTTTTGAACAAAAGTGTTGAAATAGGAAGCTTCAAATCCAGGCTTGAGCAGGAGCTCCCTGTTCTTGTCATGGTTGGCCCTCACCTCCTTGGCCACGTCGCTCCCCTCGTCCATGACGCTCCTGATGGCCCTGCACACCCCCTCGGCGGTGAACTGCCCGTCTTCGTCCCCTTTCTCGACCTCTACCCCGACCCTGAGGC
>JAYMTP010005162.1:0-13786 GCA_036897365.1 Geranium brycei
TAGAATAGGTGTAGCTGAGAGAGCAAGGGGGAGGACTTAATGATTTCGTGTAAAAGCGAGTGCATAGTCGGGGAATGCAGTACAATGAATGATTTGGACCGGGTGTACAAGTGGGATGGCATGGAATTGGACCAGGTGTACAATTGTATTTTCATTGGCACAAACAAATTGGGAAAATAAACAACACAAGGAATCAGCTCCCCCACCACAAAACCAAGATTGATTTTGAAATTATTTTATGTTATTTTATTTAATTTCAACATAATATATGGTTCCGGTTTCACCGGAAAAACCGATAACAATTTTCGGCTAATCAAACATTCGGTTTTACTTTAATTTCGGTCCGGCTTCAGTTTCAGTTCTTGAAAATCAGACAATTTCGGTTCGATTATTGGTTCAAGTGACCGGTTCTGGTTAACCGGGATTGAGCACCCCTACTCATGCCTGGTTTGGAAAGTTTAATGCATATATTAAGAAATTCGACATGAATAAGAGTAAGTCCAACCACTTAATGTTTCATAAATACTTTGAAGTATGCATTAATCTATTTGTGGTGTATGTGGATGATATTGTTATTATGGGGAGTGACATTACATGAATCTATCTTTTAAAGACTTTTCTCCACTGTCAGTTTCAGACATAAGACTTTGGGGGATTTAAAGTATTTTTTTGGAGTTGAGGTGATGAAGAGAAAGAAAGGCATATTCATGTCTCAAGGTAAATATGTGATTGACTTATTGATAAAATTTATGGATTAAACCTTCTCTAGTTCCAATACCACCTAATCAACTTACAAAGGTGGGAAACATATTTGAAGATCTTGAGAAATGTTGAAGATTAGTGGGCAAACCTAACTACATTATAGTAACGTATCCTGATATTTCATATTTCATATTTCATGAGTATCGTGAGTCAATTCATGTCGCCACCAACGATTGATCATTGGGTTGGCTTATAACACATCTTATGCTATTTGATAGAAGCTCTAAGACGTGGGATATTCTATCAGAATCATGGTCACGCTTGGATAGAATGTTATTGACATAAGATCTACTTGAAGTTATTGTTTATTTGTTGGAGGTAATCTAGTATCATGAAAAAGTAAGAAAAAAATGTTGTTTCCCGCTCGAGTGTTTATCAAAGTATATAGACATGGTTCAATCTACTAGCGAGATAATATAGATTTATAATCTCTTAACTGAACCAGGTTTTAAAGTTGCGATGTCAGCTAAATTACGGTGTAATAATCAGGTTGCTCTTCATATTGTTTCGAACCCTGTGTTCCATGAGCGAACTAAACACAGTGAGGTTGATTTTCACTTCATTCATGACAAAATTTAGGAAAGTTAATCTCCACTAAATATGTGAAGAGAGAAGAATAGTTAAAGGACATGTGTTTACCAAAGCTCTAACAGCCGCACGAGTGAACTATCTATGTAGAAAGTTTGGCATGATTAACATCCATGTCTCAGCTTGGAGGAGTGTAGAGAATCAATTAATGAGTATAAAATCAATCAATTACAGTGTATCTTGAAGATTATATTTCATACTATGATCATCTATTGTACATAAAATATGTATTTTTTGAACATAATAAAATCATCAAGTCATTTATTCTACAAGATCCATACCTCGTGAGCAAAAGCTACAAGGAGAGGCGAGTATATCGCTTGACCAGTTGTTCGACGCCATCGAGCACCATCCCCTACCCGGTTAATATTCATATAATACTTACCTCGAATCTAATCATATACAAAAGCAGGAATTATATGAAATATTATAAACTATTAAAACAAAATCAGCTTACTTTAATTATTTTGAAAGTTCGTACCGTTAGTCCTTCACATTTAGGACCAATGCATACATCTTCATTAAGGTGCTCACCCACTCCTCGTCCATCATCAAAGAGGATCCTCCTTGGTTTGTAAAAAATGGATGATTAGTTTATCATATTCGTGACCAAACTTTAATCTCTCAACACCAAGTAATCTGAAAACAAACCTATGAAGCATGATCTCCACTTCCCCGTCTTTCAAGCTGGATCCACCAGATGGACGATCAACCAAAATTGAGAATTCTGACTTATTATCCCTAGTAAAAATCCCAAGATTAAGCTGGAAAAACAAAACATGATGCAAGTGAGAAATTATGTAATGAAACTAGATTATTCACTATTGTTTAAGTTATATTGACGAAGGAAAGAAATATACACGATTTCTTCTCATTCTCAATCCTTGATTCACTCCTATATATATGATAAATTGATTATTCTCTATTGTTTACGTTATATTGTCATGGACGTCCCTTACCATAAACTGATTATTCACTATGCATATTTGGGGAGAAACCACAGTGTCGGAGGACAGACGTCACACTGAACTGGACGCATGAAGGCAAGAACTGCTAGCGGTGAACATGGACGTCCCTCTGTTCATTTGACTCCTGAAGATGAGAGCAAAGTCTCTAGTGGGTCATAATATGTTGGGTTTCCCTCTTTTGGGCCGAATGTGTTTAATAATCACATGACCAACATGTTGGGCTTCCCTCTTTTGGGCCTAATGTGAACATATGGGCTCACTCAAACCCACATCGACACCAAGCCCAAACATATCAGCATAAACTCTTTTTTACATCAACAACAATATGAGCTTATAAATGATGGGCTCAACTTGGACCAGCTTGCAAGCCAACTCAATACATCCAAAAATCACACCTCATGGGCTTATTCGGACGGAGTGACCTGAGATTAACCTCCTCTTTCGCGGGTGCAATTATCAAAACGTCACTATCACATCAATATTGTAAAATTTATTCCACCCGGGTTATTGATTCAGGTGCAACTAGCCATATCATTTGAGACAGAAAATTATTGTTAGGAATATTGAAAAAGCATGCATTATCTCCCGTCGAAATGCCAGATGGAGAAAAGACACTTGTTGATGTCGTGGGACGAATGGAAATTGATTTCCAATTTATCTCTTAAACAAGTTCTATCTGTCCCACAATTTATTTTAATTTGATGTTAGTCAATTTGATTGCTCGTGACCTTCATTGCGCATTGATGTTCTATTCTGAATGTTGTGTGATACAAAACCTTTCTTCGAGGACATTAATTGGTACAAGGAGACTGCAAAATAGACGATATTATTTGGAACCAACTGCGACATTAAAGACTTTAATGACTCATGAAAAAAATAACACACAATTGTGGTACAGACGTTTGGGGCACGTTCTAATTGATCGACTGTAGTTTGTTCCAAGCTTATTTATTGATTTCAATAACCAAGGATTGAGTCTTTGTAACGCTTGTTGCAGGGCAAAACAGAAAGCCTATCATTTCGTTCCCGACACACCGGTCACTCATCCTACATAGTAGGGAATTAACGAGGTTCCCACTAGTGCGCCTGTAGCAAAGGTTGAGACGTCTCTTGTACTAGAGGTTGAAATGACTTGTCCTAGAAAGTATTTTCGAATGGTCTCTAAGTGCTTGGAAGGTTTTGACTACACATTATCACCCTCCATTGCTCCCCTTGCTCTACCTGGAATCTTACCCCTCCATCAACATCTTTGACGATACATTCTCTCCCTCGAACTATTTCATATGATTAATTTTCTCCTGCTTACTCTGTCTTTCTAGTGGCCATCGCCGTCACGAATGAGCCACAAAATTTCCACCATGCAGTAAAACATGAGTACTGGCGAGAGGTTATGGGGATAGATATTTTTGCACTTGAAGCTCATACTTGGAGCTTGACAACTCTGGCTCCTGGCAAGCGATTAACTCGAAATGGGTACACAAGGTCAAATACCAATCACACGAAAGTATTGAGAGGTACTAAGAGCGATTGGTGGCCAAGAGGCACGCACATACTGAAGGTGTTGAATTTGTAGAAACTTTTTTCTCAGTCGCCAAGATGGTCACTATCTGTTGTGTACTACCCATTGTAGCCGCTCAAGGATGACCACTTTTCTAGTACGATGTCAACAATGTCTTTCTCCATAGTGACTTGGAGGAGCAAGTCTATATGAAGATTCCTCAATACTTCTACAGACATGGGGATAATCAAGTGTACAGGTTACACAAGTTTTTATATGACCTGAAATAGGAATCTCACAACTGGTATCACAAATTCACATAGTCCGTCCTGTCACTTGGTTATCGACCCTTAGTGGCGGATCATTCCCTATTAACCATTATTAATCCTCGAGATTTGCAATGTTGCTCATCTATGTGGACAACGTGATCGTCATGAACACAACATCACGTGTATCGAACAATTCAAGTTTCATCTAGAACGACAGTTCAAGATCAAAGACTTGAGAAAATTAAAGTATTTCCTTGGTCTTGAGGTGCACGATCGACTATGGACATTATTCTCACGCAAAGTATGCCCTCACATCCTCTCTAACGGTGACTTCATTGGATGCAAGCTGACATCCTTTTCAATCCCTCGACAACATCAGCTATGAGTAGGGAAGGGCACACCTTGTGCAGATAGTGGTCAATATCGCTCCCTCATTGATTGACTTTTATACTTCACCATTACACGACCAGACATCAGTTACGCAGTGTATATCTTAAGTCAGTTTATGCATGACCCCCAACAGCGACACCTGTATGCAGTATTTCGGGTTCTCAAGTACCTGAAGAGTTGCCCAAGACAAGAGCTTCTCCTCCCCTCCGACAATCCCCTTATAGTTAAGGCATATTGCGATGCAAATTGGGCAGGGTGCCCAAACACTCGAAAATCCACCACCGGCTACATATTGCTCCTATGGTCTTCACCAATTTCGTGGCAATAAAAGAAACAGACAGTTGTCTCTTCCTCTTCAGTCGAAACAGAATACAGAGACATGGTTGCCACAAGCTGCGAAATCGTTTGGTTTCGACAATTGCTTAAGGACCTCCAAGCTCGCCAAGACTTGGCAGTCCCATTATTATGTGACAATTATGCATCCATTCACATCGTTGTCAACCCGATCTTCCATGAACGAGCAAAATACATTAAGATCGACTGTCATGCATCAATATTACAACTTGGCCCAACCCTAAGGCGAGATTGCTTTCATGAATTTCTTTGCAAGTTGAGCATTTCAAATTGCCATGCTCCAAGTTAAGGGACAGGGTGAAAAGAAATCTCTACAATTTCTTTCCATTCTCAATCCTTGATTCACTCCTCTAAATATGACAAATTGATTTCCCTTGATATGATTTTATTTCCTGTATTGTACTTATATAAACCTATATAGTGAATCAGTAAAAAACAAGTGAGCATACAATCAGAATCCTCTCTTTTCAATTTAAGAATATGAGTCAACTGAGAGTTCAAACTAAAACTTAATTTCAATTGGATAAGATTCAAGAAAAATTACTGGGTAATAGTTCCCTGCTTCAGGCTGAGTCACCGTTAGGTTCCAATCCGCTCTATAATCTCGAACCTGAAGAGAACCATCAAAGAAGATAAGACTCCATACGAAGGAGGCAGTATTTGAACTTGCAAAGAGACAGAACATAAACATAGTATGTACAGACAATCCATTTAGTAACAGACCACAATTTTCTAAGAAAATGGATCATGACTGTAAGTGGATGGATACCTCAACATGAACACTAGTTAAGAAAAGCATGCAATTTGAACTAGTTGTATAGAATGTACATGATCAAGTGTTTGTGAATGATTTTAATATACAGAATAAATAGATAATGAGAATGACACCCGTTTCAAGAAATCCCTTCCATTGGAGTCTGTGTAGAACACTCCTTCTGTTGCCATGTTTGATGTCATTCTTGTTATCACTTCTTTTCCAATATGATCTTTCACAACAAGTGGACCAACCTTCACAACATTTGTTTATAACAAGGACAGATAGATTGAATTTGTTTGAACTTGTTCATATAATTCAAGAAATGCCACACAAGAAGCAGTGCCTGGTGAGGCAACTCACTGTGAACTCAACTTCGGCGTGCTCTTTGTCTTTGTACAGTCTAATGACCTGATAAAACAAACATTCAGCAACAATCATAAGCTCTTACATGCAAAAATGTTATTCATTAATGATTTACTGACCTGGTAGACCTCTGACATAAAATTTTGATGAACTTCATCAACTACTGGTCCACGAATGACATTCAAAGGAACCTGTAGAAGTGACATTTTTATTTATTTATTTATTAAACGAGAGGTTTATAAGCATAGCATTTTGAGGAAGAAGACTTACAGATCCTGTAAGAATACGCGGAGGGGACTCATCAGGTAGGAAAATGTATGCACCGGAAGACTGAAAATAATTGGCATTTATTTCAGCTTCTACCTAATCATCTTCAATTATGTGCTACTCCAATTAATGAAAATGGCTAACCTGGGAACCAGCTGAGTTTGAACCATACCAAAGATAGTTATGCTCTACTGCTACATCAACCTGGAAAAACAAACCACCATATATATAGGATATTCACAATGTTGTTCCAACTTTCTAGTATTTGATATAATAACTTACACCCGTTTCGGAATTAAACATTCGTTTGAGTTGTCCGGTGGATGAAGAAAATGACATTTTCAGACTTCCCGGTCCGATTTCAATGGTCTCGCTCGGCGGGTTGCCTGCTAGAGAGATAACTCCCATTCTCCTATTTCCTGGTGCAGATAAGTAACAGCAGAGTCTTCAGAAGTTAAAGGTTTACAAGAACCGATTGCTACTACTTTGAAGTGATAAATCGAGTCATTAGAATGTTAGTAACACTTGGAACTAAGAAAACCGTACCAGTTCAAGAACACCCGAAATTATCTCAGGCCTAGGAACAGAAAATAACACAGTTGCATACCTTTCAAAGAATTTTTAGAAATGAAGTATGTATTCCAGCCCAGAGGGGGCACAGAAACTTGGAATACAAGCCAATACTTGGGAGCTGTTTTAGGTGAAAATCCCAAGTAAAGCTCGGTATACATATTTCTTAAGTTGCTTGTAACATCATCCAACCCTACATATTGTGCCTCAATGGTATTGTCTGATGAATCTCGAACTTTGAGATCGACCTCGTTAACCTGGAGAAATTTACTCACTTCTTATCACAGGGCACAAAAATCATCAACAAATTTACAAAGTCAGAAGCAAGTTTTTGCATCAAATTAAGTCCACACATTGCATTTCAAGAAAGCGTCAGATTGGTGCTCAAGCATAAAAATATAAGCAATTTTGGCATTTCTCTTAGCCATATGACAACCCTTCAGAGGCCTACATGATATGAAGTTTCCTTGCCTGCAAATGGAGCAAAGATTCTTGTCTGCATTATCAATCCTAAAAATGTATCTTCAGTTCAGCTATACAAATTATGGGTACTCTGGTAAAACAAACAGCTTGTACTATGAAGTTGACATCCTATAACTTTATAAAGTTGCTCTATGCTATTCTAAAATATGCACATTCGGTTTGATTCTTCAACGGCAATAAAACCATCTGGAGACCTAGTTCTCTAATGTACCATATATACCAACTACAAGCAAGTTTATACTCACCGGTATTCGAATGTACTCGGTCCGACTCCATCCAAGTGGGTTATATGCCACTAAAACCTGAAAGTAACCATTCAAACACATGAAACTAGAAATTCAATTGAAGTATTATCTGTAACATAATCTGAAAGGAAAAAGAATATTACCAAACTTTTCCCATCTGGGATATTTTCCTCTGTTGGTGGACAGAAACTAATATTGAGTAGTTGACACTGTTCAAAAAAAAAAAAGAACTAGAAAATTAAATGACAATATAACCAATAGATAGTATCACCTAAATTGCCACATTCAACTTACTAAAACAATTCAACAACAAGATCCACAAATAAAGCACTACGTGCTCTAGCAATGTCAAACACAACCAATTTGTTAGATTAGGATGTTTCCAAATATATTTCCTATTCTAGTTTATACATGTTCTAGTCATATTTCCTATTGTAATTGGGGTTTCATGTTTAGATTATGTCTTTTTTGAAGACTATTTAGATTATGTCTAGTTCTTATATAAAGGGATCTACTTTCATTGTAACCGACACATTAATTTAATATATCAATATTATTTCTAATATGATATCGGAGATTTAACGATCTTTGGTTCAACATTATGTATTCTTGAGCGCTACCCAATCGCTAGTTTATGGTTCTAACGAGTGGTAAGGCATTGAATCTTGAAGTAAAATTCTTTTGGCATCTTTGAGCCCTTCTCTCCTTTAGGATGGGCCACCTTCGGGTACTCCTTTGGTTGATGGGCTGCTTTTGGGTGGGCCTCATTCTAATGATTGATGGCCCTTGTTTTTCATCCATGGTCTCATTGATTTATCCTCGTCGTCTTTTTTCCCGCTCCATATTTTTGGAAAAAGTGCCATTTGCATGTTCTTTGTTTCAGCCTTCAAAAATAGCATTGTCAAAACTTGAGAACTTTGCAAATCTATTGGTTGTACACCGAGATAGTGAAGACGCTGTCATCACTCTCTTCAATTGATTCGAGCAGGGAACGCAACATCACTCCTGGCCGGCTCTTGAGCCCTTTTTCTAAATGTCACTTTCTAAATATATTTCTCATGAACATCATCTTACATTGTTCTTTTTTCTTTCATGTACTTTCTTGAGTTCTTCCTTTACTTCTTGGAAATTTAGATATCTTTTTTAATATATGTAAATTGCTGATAGAAAACCCAAAGCAAATTAAGCAGAAGTGATGTCCTCACCTTTACTTTTTCATCCTGCTGCCACTTGTTTGAGCAAGATGATATTCAAAGTTATATGCTTAGTTTTCATATGTGATTAGATATGCTTGAGACACAAGCATTTAAGCAATTCACTTAAGCAAGGTTCACATCTGTCATTATCTCGTAAAGAGCATGTTGGGAGTGATTTATAAGGAATTAAATTATAGTATGAAGAGGGTGAATTAATGGGCCATCGGTTGTATCAGGAGATTAGGAAAGTTGAATTGAAGAAAGGGAAGATGACGTAGTTTCTGTTTCCACCGTCAAAATCATGTGATGTAGTTCCTGTTTCCACCGACAAGAGCATGTCTCGGCGGTCATCCGTTATGGTCACTTTTTTAGCCACTCATTGTCCCGATTTGTAGACTCATTTAAGGTATTGTTTCTTATCTAGCTCTGTTTCACTCCTCTTTGCCACTTATTTCATTCAGCGTCATGGTACATGTGTACATCCCCGTAATCTGGAAAACTATCCCGTATTTCGAAAATCGGCACTTGAGAGGAGTGTAGAAACTAAAAAGGTTCTTTTGACTATCTGAGCTCGCGAGAAGAAGAGAAAATTGTAAGATTGTTGACCACATATTTTTTTATGCAAACTCAATTTAATTTTCACCGTCCTGAGTTTGAGGGGTTGTTAGATTAGAATGTTTCCTAATCTATTTCTTAGTCTACTGTAAACATGTTATAATCATATTTGCCATTGTAACTAAGCTTTCGTATTTAGATTATATCTAGTCCCTATATAAAAGGCCCTGCTCTTACTATAATGGAGATATCAATTCAATATATCAATACTATTTCTAATACAGTTTTTCATGTCATTTAGAAACCTCATTTGCATTTCACCTCCAAATGACATACATGATGGAAGTGTAATTTATTTAGGCACAAGAATACACATGATGATAGACCTGTAATTATCGGCGAAGTGCATCTATCTGTTTGAACATGAATAGATGGTGATTCTGAAACATCACCTGGCTAAGAGTAGGTGCATCCATACACTGAGATTGTGGTTTATTGCTTGTTAGGCAGGAAAGAGCGGAGTTGACAACAGCTTCTGACTACAGAAAGTCATGCATTTGGATGAATACCATAAGAATGTTAGAATACAAGGTTTAGTAGTGTGAGAGACGAAAAGAGCAATCACAAAGTCAACATCAGCAGAAACCTCAGATTGCCCTATAGCAAGGCGTTTTGCATAGTCATCTGTTGTATGTTGTTTGGCAGTACCAGTGACGGCATCATGGTGTTGAGCAATCCCCATGGCATCTCCCAGGCTATAAGTATTCGGACCGTTTATTCTCTTCCCAACCATGAACTCAAGTTGGCGTGCTGCCTTTATGTATACCAAAAGATTATTCCTTAAGTCAATATAACTGCAAAAACATTGCAAGAAAAATGATGTATACCAAATAGTATCCACTCAGCATTCTAATATATCCTTTCAAGCCAGGGCGACTGCTGAAATAACCAGTCCAGTAGGATTCTTTCGTATCAGCATACCTGTACAATAGTAAGATATATCAGTACAACAAATAAGGTAACTTAGTTCTGTTTTACCATAAAGACCACAAGAAAAAGGCAGAACAAAAGAGAAAATCTAGAGAATGAGATATTCTCACGGGAAGTAATCGTTAGTTTTTAAAGGCCACGTTTCATTTTCTGCATTTTTTGCCTCAACGTAGATGGATGGCGTAGAATACAATGCATTTACTCTACCATCCTGAGAAAGTTAAATGATCACACATATTGAATTAGAAAATGCTCAGGCATTTTTACAGGCCAAAAGGCAAAGCAACATACCTTGTTAACATAGTGTATCAATTTGTCCATTTGCTTGAACCAAGTCTCAGCATATTGGTACTTAAAATCGTTACCCATTGTCCACATAATATGGTTTCCCCGTGTTATATTTGCCTTCACACCAAGAAATTATCAAATGCATTATTAGATTATCACTATTATAAGTTCCATAACTAATTAAACATTATCAAGATAGATTTTTACTTGGATTAAAGAGGCATTTACAAAATCATTAACTCGCTGTTCAACATTGCAATCAAACAGACGCGGATTATCCTGCAATTTCAACATATAAACTGATGAGCAAAAGCATGATAGCACCATTTTAGTGAACAAGTGCCCATGTCGAACTTGCGAACCTGGATAGGCACAAAGTCATCGTATACTTCAAACTGGAAACCAGATGGGGGGCCGTAATCAACTGGAAAGGCATTGGTGAAGATCTGTAGGGGGAAACGTGTCAGCAGCAAACACGCGAGTAGGATCGAGGTAATGAGACTAATCAGTGAAGAGCTAATGTCAAAATCTGAAACCTGAGACGAGGAACCAAAGGTTTTGGACCCATGCCATATAACTTCAAGGGATTTATCTGCCTTGCGCTTTGCTCTGTCCTGATAATCAATCCTTGCGAAATGCAGTGAATCAAATCCAACCTACAAGAGAAATGTGATCAACCAAGGAGGTTCATTGCCAGCATTACATGAGAAACACCAAATAGTTGAAAAGGATTACACATGCTAAAAGTTTCAGTCCTTGCAGTAAGAAATTAAATGTCACATATTATGCTGTTCAACATCATGAGCATGGCATGAAAAAGGAAATGTACTGAAAACCATATAGACTATGTCACCACTAATAATGTTGAGTACCTCAACCCCAAGTAGGTACGCTTGCACAGCAGAGTGTCCAAATGGATCAATCTGCCACCCAACACGAGGCACCTTGTTGAAATTCTCCTTTATAAAACGATGACCAAGAGTAGTTTGGTCAATCATGTCTACGTAATGGGTTGCTGCTTCATCATGCATGCACCATCCGCCGTTTCTGAATAAACAAGTTTTTTTTTGAAATTAATCAAAAAACAACCTTGCACAACCACAAAAACACTATACGAGCTGCTTATGAGTTTCCTACATAAATTCTAGCTGGCCAGCATCAACAAGTTTCTTTGCTTCTTCTTGTATCTCTGGACTTTGTTCTCCCCACCATCGCTGGAAGAAGGCCTAACATTTATGTAGAGATTTGCTAAATTATATGGTGTAGCAAATTATTCAAATAAGCAAAAATAAAAAATAAATCATGACAGCCACATGCAGATTGTCTTGCCAAAATGGCGCAAATATTTACTGAAAAAGATTATTTACTAATCAGCAATAAGCACAACGAGGTATATCTACCTAACAGTAGTCTATTCTTGCTACCCTCACTCTGTACTTTGGTTGCACTGAGAATGTCGTATATCTTAATTATGTTGGTTAGGCCACCAAATTGAATATCAAACTCGGAACAAATACTAATTAATAAATACATCCATAAATCTGATGGATCTTCTCACGAACGGAAGTATGTACCTAAAAGTTCAATTACATAGGTCATAGACTCATAAAATGGAATACCTCTCATATCAGAGTGCGTCCACATTAATTGGCAATAAATTTTCACATCTTAAACAATTTAGTTCCACACGAGACACAATAAAATCCTTAACATTAAATGAAACAACCAAAAAGACATAATTCACAAAGTTTAGTGATTTACCATCTCAACATACACAAACTTCCTATTCGGATCACGCAGCAGTGCTCCCATAACTGAGTCCAATACGTTCTCGACACAAGCACCCTGCAACAAAACAAAAAACAGTATAATGAACAAGAAACCCAGAATTCAGCATTGTGCCTCCAAATACAAAATTGGACACGCATGTGTATCACCTGAATGCTGCTATTTGATCCAACATAGTACTGATCAATAGTCTTGAGCCAACCCACATCATCATGGGTATGTGCCACCAAATGGACATTCAATTTTCCAGGCACAACACCAGCTGTAGTGTTGTATTTGATAAAATCCCCACTGACCATCCCATAGAAACACCCACTTGCAGTAAACAGAAACATAAGAGCTAAAGCTCCCAACTTTTGGACACCCATTTCCAATTACTCCGAACCCACTTCGTCTTCACCAGTTTGTTCCTCTTCTTCTACAGCATAAAACAATCTGTTGTAACATATACAGAGAAGAGAGCTGGAAGTCGAACCATAAGTGGGTATTGACGAAGAGCCTTCGATTTCTCCTATGTTTTGCCAGCCAGGAATTGGGGGTTTTATAGGAGAGAGTGAGACCATTGTCCACTTGTCTCCTTCCATCACTGCCTTGCTCAAAATTCTTCACCAAGGCTCTCTGGTGGAATCTTTCGGAACCGGTCGTGTTTAAAAAAATTGGGGAAAAGTGAAAATGGTGAAGTTAAAACTGGAAGAGATAGAGTGAGGTGGCGAGTCATGGCCGTCCGATGGATATCATGTGCGTGCGTCGACGGCTGGTGATGGGTTTAATTTACTGCTGTTTGACTTGTGAAGACTAAATCTAGTGGTGAATGTGGTGGGGTTCTATGGGAGAGCATGTGAGTGAGAAGTAGAGGAATATGAACATTTGACCGTTTAGGATTTTACCTGAATTTCTTACCAAAAAAACACAATTTTGGTGCGTGCATCTGTATTTATGACCTAAAATGTTCTCATTAACAAGCATTTATATTTGGATTCGGATTTTTTTCCAATTAATATTAACAGTAGGTAGGGGTGACTCTTTTGTAACTAAAACTTGAATCGACCCCTCGAACGATTTTGTGTAGGAGGTTTCAGTTTGAATTTCAAATTGTTCATACAAAAAATTACGAGAATCTAGATAATTTAGAATGAGTCAAATTTAATATACATGATGACATCTTCATTGTTTATCTCATTTTCATATGATGCTTAGCACTGATTACTAATATTTAATGTGATCAGATATATTTTGAATTGTAAAATGCTATGTAACATCTATGTTTATTTATTGTAAATAAAACTAGATTAGTTCAATTATCTTCATAAATGAGTACATATATATATATATATATATATATATATATATATATATAGATGCATTCCACTACAAGCTAGTGGCTTTTTACAAATCATACAAACCAATCACAAGCGTTGCTTTATGAAAATCTGCGCGCACGCTTTCCTAGCGTGT
>JAYMTP010005163.1:0-13786 GCA_036897365.1 Geranium brycei
ATACAAAAAGTTCAGTTTTGCCAAATGCATGATTATTGATAAAGACATGAGGCAAAAAGAGAATATATTTTCATGTATCCTTTTGATCTTTTGAAGTGCCAAGAGCATAACAAGATGGTACATCTGTCACAAATTATTTCCTCATTTTCATTGATGTAAAAAGGTACAGCAACCACCAGAGTTGGTTTAATTGGACAAGATTAGGATCATCTTGCTGTGAAACTTAGAGTACAAATTTAAGTGGGTCATGTGCTTGTGAGGAGAGTAAGGTTTTAACCTCTGGTTAATCTATGTTATGATTAAATATAATGAAAAGCCTCAAACCAATAAAAATATGAAATTCTTGATTTTGATCGTGACAAATTTGGGATTATAAAATCCGCATGCATCTACTCATTATTATCCTTAGGTAGGGATGACAAAATTTATGGAACTTGACAAAAATCCATATTACTAATTTGACATGATAAAAGTTATGAATTACTAATTTTGTTTCGAACGGGTCTCAATTCCATTCCTACTTCTAGAATTAAATTGATATTTAATGCTAAAAGCACCTGGTAAGGGAAAATGTTTTGGTGTGGAGGAGAATGAGAAATGTAGGACGCAAAAGCGTCTTCCACATGTGGGTCGCCATAGATTTTCATGACATGGGAATAGACATGGCTTTAGGATTGAGGTCACCTATCCAACAAACAGCCAATGTAAGTCACATTGAAAAACCATTAAGAGGTACAAACAAGAAAGAAAGCACACTTTTGTTGCAAACCAACCCCACAAGAAACCTCCAATGGAATTATTTTTTATTATTAAACTAATGAAATGAAAAAATCAGAGAGAAAAATAAATACAAATTAAGATTGAAAAGGATGACGTTAGTTTGAAGATTTGAAGAATAGTTGAGAGCATTTTCGACTTTTTACACTATTTAAAAATTCGCCTGAATTTTAACATTGTTAGAGCAATCTATAACAAAAATGTATTGAGTGAGCCGAAAATAAAAAAAATTTATAATAGGTGCAGTAAGTTTTAAAACACATCATATTAAGTGCAGTGAAGTGCAATGATCCCTTTTTATATGAACATATTGTTAATTAAATTTCAAGACTTTTGGAATTTAAATCACTAAAAACAGAGTTATGTAGGCCAAGATTTTTGGAATTTAAATCGGATGAATGTTGAAAACAGAACTACAGCTTGTTGGAAGTTGAAGACATAGTCTATGACGTTGTTTTGTGATATTATCGGTCAGTAGTTACGATATATCCAGACCTCTTAGATGCGAAGCACGCACACAACCTCTAAGCTAAGACTTTTAGTTCTTTCATATTTTAAGTATAGCATACTTGTTGACCACAAATATCACAAAACGAAAGTGGTAGGCTGTCTTTAACCTCCAGCAGTCTGTAATTCCATTTTCACCTGATTTTTTTCTAAAATTCTCAATTATCAACGCCTTCATATAAAAAATTTTGACCAAATATGAAGCCAATAAAAAGCACATTTTTTTCCGATATTCCAAAATCATATATGGAGCACTAATTAATTTTGGAGTAAATTAAGTGATTGTTATTGAGTTCGATGCATTTTATCATTTGGTTATCTCGTTCCTTACCTGTCGGGCCTCTGAAAAATTTAAAAAGACTATTCTACATAAAATGTCACTACAAAAGAATGAATATATAAAAGTTACAAAACAATACAAAATGGTGTTGTGTCGTTGCTTGCATTTTTTTTTAAATGTGTTTATTTTTGTTAAAATGACGATCACGCGTCACTTTTTTACTATTAACAAACAACACAACATTCTTTTTACTATTAACAAACAACACAACATTCTTTTGCAAAAGGGTCGTATAGGTGCGCCACACCCTTTTGCAATTTTATCATGAATCTACACTAACAAAGCATACTAGCTTAGTCAGACACTTAAATTTGTTACATCAGTATTCAAAGTTAGAGTCAACCAAAATCTTAATACATTCAAAGCTGTATAGAATATATGCATCTAACATCATCTGTACGGGAGAGAGAGAGATACATATAACAAGATGCAAAACACCAAGAATGTCCAGTGAAGAACTCAAGGACATTGAAACTTTCTTCGGCTTCCAATGCCAAAACCTTACAGCGTAATTTATACAGCGAAGAGGTCGAGAGGGGTCGTGATAAACAGACTACCTCGACTGAGGAATGAGAACCTGGTATCGTGTTCGTGTCAACCTTGTTCTTTGTATGGCGTCCAGATGAGTTTGCTGACATCGACCTCAAGCCCTCCGCGGCCAGCAGCTTTAAGGTGTCGGTCCAGGACCTTGGGGTCCGCGCAGATCACGTGCTGCCCTTTCCTGTACTGGATCAGTTCGAGGCTCTGGAGCGTGTTCAGTATGTCCTCTGCCTTTATGGCCGTCATGTCACTGAGTTCCTGCACACAGTTGATCGGAAATGAGAATTTGGAAAAAAGACATATTTCACAGCCTGGTGAATTGTTCAGAATCCAAAATGCTCGAGATAACTAGAAAAGACAACAAACTGTCGGGGCCTTGAAGATCACGAGAACTTGTCATTATATTCTATCTTACATCTGTCCAATATGCTATTCAAAGCATTCATGTTTGCATAATAAATTGTAAGGAATGAACTTGGAAGAGTAACTAAAAAGGAATTCCGAATGTTATATTTTACTCCTCTGTATGCTCAAAGTTTAAAAAGGCTAAATTGGGAACAAAGGCATTTTCCCTTAACACCGCGAGGCGTAACTGCGTAAGCCTCGAGGCACAGTGAGGCGGAAGCCTCAATTTTTTCATATAATATGATAAAAATATGAACAAATAAATTATCAATTAAGAAAAAATCAGCAAAATAAACAAAAATAGAAATCATCAAAGAATTAGCAAAAATTATAAATTAAATAAGCAATTATGAACAATTATAAATTTAAAAAATCAGCAAGAAACAAATAAAAAATCAGCAAAATAAACAAACAAAAAAGAACCATCAAAGAATTACTAAAAACTAAAGGAGATGAAGAAAGATGAGGAGGGAGAAGAGTGATCGTCTAGAAAAGGTGTTGCCGGATGGGGGTCAATGGAGGAGCTTCTACCGATTTCTCTTCTAATTTATGTTTTAATTTTGTACTCCTTAGCTTTACTAGGTTTACTTTAGCTTCTTACCAACATAAAGCCTCAATAGCAAACATTTAAAAGAATCCAAATATACAATTTTTATATAAAGCCCGAAATGATCTTTACAATCTGAGGCGTAAGCCTCAACCGCCTTTATACCTAAGGCGCGAGGTGTAAGCCTCGATGGAGCAGAGGCGTTAGCCTCAGTAAACAGTTGAGAGGCGTAGCCTCACCTTGAGGCGAGCCTCAAGGCGCAAGCCTCAATAGCCTTACTCCGCCACAGCTCACTGCGGATCCACACGAGAAAATTTGAATGGAATATTCAGTGTTCTAAAAAGACACTAGGAGCTAGTTGGAGATTTTTAGAATATTGGGAATATCTTATCAGAAAAGTTTTGCAGACGGCGTACCTTAATTGAAATGTTGCCCTTGTGTTTTTTCAAAATGTCTAACAGAACGCGAGTCCAGTATCCTTTGTAGCTCAACATCCCGAGATCAGATAGGGGTCTTTCAGGTGTTCCAACTTTACCTTCCTTCTTGGAAAGTTCATAAGCTGTTAAAATATCAGCCGTCATGTATCTTCTTAGAAATCATTAGTAATTGATAAAATAAGAACCGGAGCAGTTCAACTCTTAACTTGTATAAATGATAAATGTTGAAGTTGGTAAGGGTTCTTATTGAGGCAGGCAGCAACTAATAGGGAATGCTGAATAGACTTCTAAAACTGTCTAGGACTTCACGCTTTAAGACAGCTAAATTAAGGAGCCAACTGAAAGATGTGAATGGTCTATTCGAAACTGGCCCTCAGTTTTAGGTCAATTCCCACATTTTCACGTTCTTCCTATCACTGAGTCCCCTTACTGGCTAAACTTACCAAGTATCTACAGTCCATCTCCGCTATACTTTTTTTTTTAATTTTACAGCATCCATTAATTATGAATTTATGGCATATATATCTACTCGACAATTCCTGCATCCTTAGGCCTTCAGCCTTCACGATGAGACACAATAAAAATCATAAACTAATTTAAACTAATCACAGCAAATTATTTTCTGCCATACTCAGCATCCCTAGTGTGTCGACCAAGTAGGGTCCCTTTCCATCCTAAAAACTCTTGAAAGGGACGTGTTCATTACAACATGGTTTATTTAATACCAACCTTGAACACAGACATAACCAACAAATATAAACAAAGTATCAGGAACTTACAGAAGGCAATCAAAAATTTTCCATAGCCTTTTCTTTGATAAGGAGGAAGTGTGAGGATGCACGCCAAATTATAGGCCTCCTCTGAATGTTTTTCCTGTGTGATCAAATAGACGCTATTGAGCTGATTACATTTTTCCAGACACATCAAGATGAAGTTTTGAAATGTCAAGTTGAAAGACCCAAAATATTTAACTACAAAATTCAGATTTAGTGCCGCTATTCATAAACTAAAAGCTAGCAGGGTCCTAAAACATGAAGTAACTTTGCAGATGGGGTCTTCTCTACCTAGCACCAACTATGGTGTTTACTCAGAAGTCCAAACAAACATGTACACCCATCAGCAATTACCTTAGAAAAATAGCCAACCATGTGGCACCCACGGTCATCACATTCACACAATATGTAGAAAAGAAAGAGGTCAACATCATAATAAAGGGTTTTGTGGTCGAGAAACAATTTGGCCAAATAGCAAAGATTCTGCCCATAAACTTTGTTCTTCTTGCCATCTACCTGCATCACAACATTTGAATAAGAATAAGAAAGATGCATTAATTGCAAATTTTAGCAGAACACAACTGAAATATCCAAGAAGTGTAAGAATGATGCACAAAATAACATACCTCAAACATTGAAAGTGTACCACTTCGATATATCTCATCACCAGGGGGATGCTTAAGGTCACACTTCCTCTATACATGAAAAAGAACTTTAAGCAAGGTAAAGAGAAAAACGGCCAAAAAGAAAACGGCAAGGAGATGTGAAATTTTCTCTTTTTTTATTCCCCTGTTACTATGGTCAAATAGATGATGTGACAATCTAAAGTTCAGTTTGAAAATGTAAATAAGTGCTCCTGGAATCGATGAAAATTTGCACCAGGATCAACACTTCCCTAAAGAAAATACTTAGAAACATGATATACCAACAAATGGATATCATAAAACAGGAAGTTAGAAGAAGCAAAGTGCAGCTCACCAAATGTCTCTGAAGTTGTTCTTTGCGCTTCATGAAATTGAGGCAAAACTCACAAAAATACAGCTTTAAAGAATCATTGTATTCTGGTGGGAAGGGGGAAAAGTACCACGTCTCTATTTCATATCTTCCAAGTTCTATAGTTGCTATATTTTTCACTTTTGTGAATTCTTCATGTTCACGCAAGCTGGCAGCATCAAGCTCTTCATGGCCCTGAGTTGCATTTCAAAACATCATATTGAGGTGTCTTCAATGAACAAAAGAACAATTAGATAAGTACTAGTGATGATAAAAATGTGTGATACTTCCGACACTGAGTTGTCAACTTCTCATCATGTTTCCTATTCCCTTAATAAAGGGTTTAGTATGGATGCAGTTCATTACAAGCTTCATCTGCCTTTCTTCTATATTCATAAAGATCAGGGGCTCATGGGCTAACAAATTCATCTTCCTTTAAGAAACCCTACTAACAATTTAACTTGTAGTACCTCTACGTGTGTTTCGTCAATCTTTCGCTTCTGATGCCTTGTCATTTTCAGGCTTGTAACCTAAGTCCCCAGGCACAAAACCATTCATGTCAGTCTGGTAAGAAACGGAAAGAGAGATTCAACAAAAATAATAATTACGAGGTATGTGAACAAATAGTCATCACCTTATCCTCCACTTTCTCATCAACAACAGCCTCTACTGAATTAAGATCAAGTTGGTCAAGCTTCACCCATTCATCAAGCCTCCTATTGACTGTCATAAAGATATAAAAATTGTCAACTCTAATTTGTAGGTTACGAAATCAAACGTCCTTCCAAGTTCTAAGTGTTCTATCTAGCAATTGGATGCTCTTATATCTTAGCCTTCCTAAAAATAATTCAACCACTTACCACGACTAAACAAGTCCCTCCCTTCATGATCCACTATCACTTCGTCCCCAATCTTAATTTTCCATTCATTTTCATTTGAACTTCTAATAATTAATTTCATACAACTTCCTAATTCCTAACACAAATGAAAATTTTCAAAAACTCACCTTAGCAAAAAAGGTTCTCCCATTAAATGACAGATACCATATAACATGTGTTTCCTAAATAAGTAAATGAACCTCAGTTTGGCTGATAATAATATAAAAAGCTCCATCCAAATGAGCTCAGCTAAATCCTTATTCAAACTTCATATCCACAATCCAACAGAAATTGAACTTCATAGCACATACCACAATCAATTGAGCAAATTCTAGCAGAACAAAAATCCCAATTCAAACTCCATAGCCACAATCCCCCAGAAATTGAAGTTTATAACACATAAACCACAACCATATGAGCAAATTCTAGCAAAACTAAAATCCCAATTCAAACTCCAATAGCATATATACCACAACCAAATGAGCCATTTCTAGCAAAACAAAAATCCCAATTCAAACTCCATAGCCACAATCCCCCAGAAGTTGAAGTTCATGACATATATACCACAACCAAATCAGCAAAACTAAAATCACAATTCAAACTCCAATAGCACATATACCACAACCAAATGAGCAAATTCTAGCAAAACAAAAATCCCAATTCAAACTCCATAGCCACAATCCAACAGAAATTAAAGTTCATAGCATATATACAGCAACCAAATAAGCAAATTCTAACAAAAACTAAAATCCCAATTCAAAACTCCAATAGCATATAAACCACAACCAAATGAGCCATTTCTAGCAAAACTTAAATCCCAATTCAAACTCCATGGCCACAATCCAACAGAAATTAAAGTTCATAGCATATATATACCATAACCATTCCAATTGAGCAAATTCTAGCCAAACCAAACACAAATACAAAATCACAAGGCTAACAAAACCCTAACCCTAATCATCAACGAGATCAAGAACCTCACATTCGGTGTAGTGGACGTAGTACTCGTAACCGTTGGCGCCGCCGCAGCTCGTCTTGCGGCGCTCGATGACCTTCACCGGGTGGTGCTTCCCGTCCCTCCACCGGCACATCACGCGAGTCCCGACCTCCAGGGGAAGCACGCCGGACCTCCTCCTCCTCCACGCCTCCGACGGCTCGTCGATCTCCATGGACTCGAGCTCCGACGCCGCGTCTTTTCCGGAGGGAGGCCTATGGTCGCCGCCGGCGGAGCCGTTCTCGGCGCTCGGCGGTGTCTCTATCGAGCCCATCGTCGTGGAAGTTGCTGGAGAGACCTCGCTAACGAGCGCGGGTATGGAAAAAAGAAGCGGAATTTTTTGGTGGGTCGGCCCGATCGATCCAACCCGACCCGATGAACACCCCCAGGCCTGGGCCTGATAGTATGTTTGGGCTGAGAAAACAAGTGGGATGTACGCCCCATGTCTGACTCCACATCTTAATGGCCTCCTTCTCCACAACACCCTCAACATTTACTTTAGGGGACGCCCTCCACCACCTCTCTCTTACCCCACAACTCTCCCCAATCCCTTACTGGCCCAACCCTCTTTCGCCCATCTGCTATCACAAATAATACATCAAATTATCCTTCATTTGATGTATGAAAATAATAATAACATATTTTTTTAATTCCTACATTTGATGTATGTAATTTTCCTAATTAAATTAAATATATATTTTAAAAATAAAAACTTGCATACATAGGGATGTTTGTGGTTCAATTTTGAACCGAATTTAAAGAAATTCTCACATTTTAAACTATTTGACTTGTAGATTTTCGGTTGAATTTTCTTTGAGTTGATTTTCATGAAATTCTCACATTTCGAGCCGATTTTAACTTACCATATTACTTTTTTTGTTGACCAAATATTTTTAAGTCAAATTAATAAAGCTCGATGGCTTGAAATAAGCCACTTGTCCTAATCGATCGATTTCAATTTGATTCGATTTTTTATCGGTTCTCATTTTATAAACCAAAATCGAGCCGATAAAATTTCAGTTCTTTTCTGCTTTATTATAATTTTTTTAATCCGTTCGAATTCAATTAAATCGGTCCGGATATTTTTCGAGCACCCCTAACTATTAGTGGTGCAAAAAATGTAAATTCGCAACAATTAAAGAAGTAGAAAACAACTCAAAATTTTATGCAATAATTTTTATAGATTATGATAGAGAGAGAGAGAGAGACAAGAACGCCCCAATCCATTGCATATCATGGTTGGCCAAGACTCACAACAACGACAACAACATGGGAGCTTTACAAACACAAACCTCAACCAAACCCATCATCGCACACATGATGTTCCTCTCTTCCTTCTGCCTCCATAACATTGCTAGAGAATTAATCTTGGCCTCGGTTTGATTTTAGGTTTCGAGGGGTCTCCTCAGCTCGTATATTATTCTCTCGGGCACCAAACGCTTCTCCTCCTCCATCGCGCTCTACTGGTGGCGGGGCTCCACAAGAATGTACAATGGCGTCCCGTTCAGCCTCCGCTGTCCCTGCAAAACATTTTGGACAGTAACATCACATAATTGACAACACCGAAACAAAGAGAGTCTACAATCAATCATTTACTCGTGGAAGATGCTTTTAGCATCTTTCGGGTAACTAACTACGTACTACTGAGGCTGACTCTTTCCTGCACCCGCTGACGTATTATGAGAAATCAAAACAAAAATTGGATTTCCCGAAAAACACATGTGAGCTTTGGAAGCATTAGTTTCTTTCAGACACCCTAATAATGAGAGAAATGGATTCCATGGAATCAGTCAAATGTCGTCATTGGATGTAAACCAGATTCAGTGACATTTTGTCGTGTGTTGACAAGAAACAAACAAAGCATCAATACAGTTACATATATCATATCTAGTAGCACCAGTGTTCTAAAAAATGCCAGGAGCTAGTCGGGCAAATAAGGACTCGATCTGACGACTAATTGAAGTTGTATCTCTCTATTTTTTAAAAATATTTTATTATATATACACAATTAAAATATAAAAAAATAATAAAAATATTTAGGATATTACTATATTCGTATATTTTTTTTAATAATTGTTACATCCATGTCAATAAAAGGACATATTATTATGTTTATTTCAGTTTCTGACATTTTGAAATTTGTATGTTGAAAAAAAATCCACCTAAATTCGCCTAGACCCGTATAATTCCTCCTAGATCCGCTTAGCTGGCTTAATTCATCCGATTATATGAAATCGAGTCGGTGTTCTAAAAATCTCCGTCTAGACCAATTTTGTCTAGCATAAATTGTGTGAATAGAATCTTGACGAGCATTACCTCAACTTCAGGCAACCCAACGACGCATGCACATTCCACGACTTTGGCTCCAACACGTTCTGTTCAACAGAATGTCCATGGACACGCGTTTTAGTCAACCAACCAAAAAAACCAGTTGAAGCGTGCATATACGGATAGCGAATAATAATTATGTTAGAGTCGTGATTTTGTGGAAGTAAAGCTTACCCAAGAGCCTGATTGCGGCCGAGAGGGTCCCACCGGTCGCAACCAGATCATCGATCACTATAACCCGCTCCCCGGGCTTAACAGCCCCGACGTGCATCTCTAAACAATCGGTTCCATATTCAAGAACATATGATTCGGATATAACTTGCCCTGCATATCCAAAAAAAATTGTTCACAATTCACTTCTCAATCAACGAATATTTACAATACATTTGATTAGGATTAACAAAGTTTTATCACATAACACGAACTGCTGAGAACTACAATTAATTGTTTTAAAGTCCAGTATATACCAACATTTTTAGAAAATGTGATATTAATAGGAAATGAATCAACATTGATCAATTATTAATATGACATTAATCAGAGATTAATCGAGAATTTTTAAAACACAAACTCACATACCGGGCAATTTTCGAGGTTTGCGCAGAGGCACGAATTTGGCACCAATAGCCAAGGCGATCGAAGGGCCAAACAGAAACCCTCTTGCTTCGATTCCTGCAACGTGATCAGTTTAAAAAAAATCAAACCAATTTAATGGCCATGACACCATAGCTAAAGAAATTGCCAATCATTAATTGGCATTAAAACAACAAAAATCATAGGCAAGGGTCAACTTAAACTTTCTTGTAAGAATTCAAGGAAAATCATTAAATTAACCTGACATTACAATGTCAACACCTCAAATGAAGTTGAGAACTCAAAAATCAAAGCTTGACCACAAATAATTGTTCTGTATTGTATGTTTCTTTTAAAATGCTATTTTCTCTAGTTTCACCTAACTATGGAAAAAAATGGGAGTTTGGGTATCAGAAGCAATCCCAATTTTTCAATGGCAATGCCAAAATGTAATCAAAATTCCCAAATCCTACATTCGAGTCATCGATGTTTATCAAGAACGTTGACTTCACATCGAACTCAAGGTTTCACGTGTTCGGTTTCTCAAAGCAATACATAATAATCAAACCATTAACAAATTCGATCTGACATTAACAACTAAGAGGATATCATAATAACCAAACCAAACTGTGGAACATAGTACTATTTGACATTACACATGATGTTTCAAAATTGCCAGAGATTGTACATTATCAGCTTATTTTTCTTCTATGCTTAAAACTTGGCCAAAAATTTGAAACCCAACAAAAAAACTATATTATAACTCCACCAAGCCTCAAAATCATATTTTTAAAAAAATTGAATTTAACAAGAAAACAAAAAGAGGCATATTCTGGGCAGGATTTCTCAAAGCAATGAAGCTGAAGAGCCCCAATTAGCTCATGCTTTTGAGGGCTAATAAAATACAAAACACAAAACAATAAAATAATAAATCTAATCATACCCACTTCTTGTTTACCCAAAAAAAGATGACCTTTTATTATTTATTTCACAAAATCCCATCATACCCACTTCTTTTCAAGACACAATTTTCTCAACTTTTCCCTAAAAAATTTTAATTGCCTCAACTGGAGTGCAAGAACAGCAGACAAAACAAAAACAACTTTTCCCCCAAAAAAATGCAAGAAATTGATAGTGAGAGAGTACCAGCAACAATGGAGATGCCCATATCTCTGTAACGATCAACAAAAATATCCACGGTGTCTTTGAAGGCCTTGTGATCAAGCAAAAGTGTTGTGATGTCCTGAAACATAATTCCTGGAACAAAAATACCCAGAAAAATTAAAAAGAAGTAAATAACCCATCTTTACAATCTGTTTCTGGAAACAAAAAAAATGTGGTTTTTTCAACAAAAAAAATTTTGAATCACAGAGAAGAGAACAAAAAACCTGGTTTTGGGAAGTGTGGGACCACCCTAATGGCCTCTGATATGGCCTCCAGTCTTTGGTCTCCTTGCAACCCATTTTCTCCAGCAAACATCTCTCTCTATCTACAATGGCCTCAAGAACCAGAAAAGGAGAGGCTCAAAATGTGTTTTTCTTGGCCTAAGCACCACTGTGAAGGATCAAGCCACTAAGTTTTCATCTTATATAGAGTCCTTATTTATTACCATTTTTCAAAAAATCATTTTTTATGTTTGAAGGGTAAAATGGTCATTTGGCACACTGTGTAATGGAATGACAGTAATTGGTCACAGCTTATGTGGATTAACAGGTCCTTATCTTCAGTGAAGTTCTATATTCATATTTCATACTGCTATAATTTATATCATTATGTAGCAAAATATTTAATCATGAAAGTTTAAGAAAATGTGCATATTTGAATAATTTAACAAATGGTTGGTTGGTGTCTTTTTTCTACTTCATAGTTATAAAAGAAATGAGGAGAATTCAATATCAAGTTCCAAATTTAATTAGAAAATAAAGTATTTAATTGTTTAAGAACTATGGTAGAATATTATGAGTATCTATCTGCAATGAACCATGTATTAATCACATTTAGCTGTATCAAATATTTAGTCATTCAGCTTTAAGAAAATGTGTAAAATTTGACTAATATGAGGGTGGACCCTTTGAAAAGGAGACTCAAGCAAATATAACATATTTTGGAGAGATGAGAGAACAATAATATATTCGTTCCAGACTTGGAACCGAACCAAATAAATTTTTATTCAAAAAGGGCAAGCAAATAAATCCCGACCAAATAATGAACAATTGATATTAATCACCCAGTCTTCTAAAAGACACGTAGAAAAACCCAGACGCCTCGACGCCTAAAGTAATTGGAAGGGGCATAAACTTTGAAGACAACACAATTATCACCCAACAGTCACATTTAGTAACAAAAGCTTAGACGCCTCTCCCTTGTTATCGAGCAAACCCGACTTGCATTTTTCTCCGTCTAACGGGACCACCAAATATCCATACAGTAGTGAGCACATCACCTCTGAAATATTGGATTAATTTAACAAACGAGTCGAGAATTCAATAACTAAAAGACAAAACATCCATTTTTAAGAAGGAAAGTGGTTCGTAAGCAACTTAAAATGAAAGCAACCACATCATTTTGCTTTTAATTAGAGTAAGGTTCCAAAATAACCATGAAAATGAACTAATTAAAATACTACAATTAATAACCCTTCTGGATTTCAATAACTAATTAAAATACTAAAATTAATAACCTTCTGGAATTCAATAACTATAATTAAAATATTGTATTCATGAATCATTTTAGATTAGAATCATGTACCAAGTTGTAAATTTTTTAATCATTAAGTACTAGAAAATGTGAGTTCAGAATTGACAAGAACACCTTGTGAAAAGTTCTGATCCTTATCTCCATTGTCACTCTCAAATCTCAAAACATCCAAAATGGGTTTCAAAACTGTGGATTTTGGATTAGACTAATGGATCTCAAATATTAATTTTTTGACCAAATAATTAAAATAGAAAATTGTTTCGAACGTGTTACTTCGTGTCATTTTATTTCTACCATCACACTTTATATCGTATCTTAATAAATCATCAATAATTAACAAAAACACCAACAATCTCGTATTACTTCATTAACATTATGACAATTATTTTTCATAGTAATTTTTTTAAAAAATACTTATTTCCTAAATTATTTATATTTCAAATTTATAATTAAGTGAACTTGTAAAATATTTGTAAGATATAAGGGAAAAGAAAACTAGAAAATTGGTGTTTGGATGGAAAGAAAAAGAGAGAAAATCTAAGGTGGGCCCAGGAAAAGAACGGACTAGATGACTATTGCACGCGTGTGTACTGTCAAGTGTCAAGCATGATCACCTGATTATTTAACGTCGTCGTTTTGGTCCCACCCCTCTCTCTACCTCTTATTTACCACCTCACTCTTGGGCTGTGAACGAGCCGAGCTTTTAACGAGCCGCTCGAGCTCGACTCGTTAAATATTCGGTCCATGCTTGTTATAATCGAGTTCGAGCCGAATTCGAGCTCAAGATTAGGCTTGTTTAATAAATGAGCCGAGCTCGAGTCTGATCTTTTAAAGCTCGACAAGCTCGCGAGCCGGCTCGTTTAATATTTAATTGATCACATATTTTCAAAATTTTATTGAATATTTATAATGAAATTAGTCGAGCCGATCTCGAGCTTACTCATTTAGTATTCAATGAATTATTATATATTTTTATTTAATTTCAATGCATTTTTGA
>JAYMTP010005164.1:0-13780 GCA_036897365.1 Geranium brycei
GTACTGTCCACTTCTGGGACATGTGTTTTTATTTATTTTGCTTGTCGCTCTTGTAATTCCGTGACTCATAAATTAGCCATGTGCACTTTAACTAGCAGTAGCTGGGATCACGGTGTGGGGTCTATCCCACCATCTGTTGCTTTTGCTGTCCGGCATTATGCCGGATTAGTTACTTAATAATATTGATGTTTTTCCCTAAAAAAATATATTTACTGTATATTTTGTCGGTCGAGTCTGCCCAAAGAAAATAGTGTAAGAAATAGGTAAAATCACATAGAAAAAAAAGAGGAAATTAACAGCATAAGTTGATGATTGAGTGAAGCTATTGGCACTATTAACAGTTGCAAAACCAACAAGCTATAAACAGAAGCACAAGACCTATATTGAACATGGTTGGCGAATGAGGCCATGTTTCTTCTGTTTTCTTTGGCAATGGGCCCAAAGAGAATTGAATGGGGATGATAGAGATGGGCCCACACAATAATGAGGTGGGCTCTTCTCCAAAAGGGCATAATTGGTAATTTTTAAATTTATGTACTGGTTTTGTTCAGCATTATTGTGCTCTCTAATGGAATGGGTACTTGATTTGGTAATTGGCTGGCCTTGTGTATTTCCATTTATTGCCCAAATTGTCCTCATCACCATTCACCATTATGGAGTATATGTAGTTGATGATAGAGGTGAGTACTTGTTCTAGTTTTGGTATGACATTAACTAACTTGCAAGTACAATATATTTAAAATATTTTCTTTATTATAAGTTAGTCAAAACTCAATTCACAAAAAAATGAAATGTATAATTATAAGCTTCATAAGACGTGATAAAACCTATATTCTGTATGAATACAAGACATGCGAAATTTTTTGCTTATAAAGTTCTGTTCGTGAAACGATATAAAATATTTTTAAACTCAATATATAAATTATTAAAATTATATTTAATATTATATTAAATCCAATATATCTAGAATTTAAATGTATAAATCTTCAGTTAGATTTGAAAATCTTTTATGCAAAGCAAATGAAAATCCGACAATATATCAATTTTATAAAGAGATGAACTAGTCTGAACAAAACCAACACCTAACATCCCTAATTCGATAAGATAGACATGGGTCACTAATATGTCCACAAAAACTCAATAAATACTTACAACAAACTCAAAATCTAAAAGTCGAAAGTACTAACAACCCGCTCTGTTGTCATTTCAACATATGAGTGAAATGTGAACATGTAAATCACTTTGAAGAGTGAAATGTGAACATGCACATTACAAATCCAACAAAATAAGCAGTACTTTGGAGGATGTAGTGTCAGCAGAAGCTGTCTGTACCAGTGCACAAACCTGAAAGCTACTCACCACCATATTCCCCAAATTTCCAATTATACAGATTTGGTCCATAACAAGCTCTCATCATAGAGGCTATAGTAATTGAAGCACAAAATGTAACATTACAGTTCACAACTAAATTGACAGTGCAAGAGAACCCTAAATTGTGTTTCAGACTCAGTGGCAAGCAATCCGAAAAGACAAGTCACAAGTCACAACATGAACAAGGTAATACATAAGTAAGAAGTACTCAACTCAGCGAGTCGGTCTATCTAACTGTAGAGGTCGTCTTCATCAGCTGCGCCGGCTGAGGCTGCAAAAGGGTCGGAACCAGTAGTTGCTGCTGCTCCAGACGCGGAATCTGCAAACCGGAACTCGGATCCGAACCCTCTAGATTGCTGCAGTGTTTGTGCAAATGCCTGGTATTTGCGGATGTCGGCATCGCTCACGCTCCTCCTTGCGTATTTCATTGATTCCTCAAAGTGGGCTGCCTTGATCTCTGCTACTTCGTCGTCATCGTCTTCCTCCATGGCCTCTGGGTTGGCTCCCCTTCTCCTCTCCCTCTCAATGTCCTACAAATTACAGCCCCATTAGAAAATATTGACTTGCTTCATAAAAGATATACAAACACTAAATAAGAAAAGACGAGTACAAATATTGAAGAGAGTCCACTAGGGCTGGCCTAATTGGCCAAGATGAGCACTATCTCAAATGAGATTCAGCGTTCGGATCCTAGCGAGTCACCTGATTGGGAGTAGGGGTCGGGCTTAGATTAGGAGATAACATCTGTTAATTAAGGCTAGGGTTATGTTCGATTTCTTCCGTTATTCCCACAAAAGTATTCAAGAGTCCACTAGGGCTGGCCTAATTGACCCAGATGCAGGAATCCCGACATAAGAATCCTATTGAGTCACCTGATTGAGAGTGAGGGTAGGGTTCAGGCTAAAATCTCTGATTTGTCCTATCAATCTCCGATTAATCTCCAATCAGTCCCCGATTAATCCTTCAATCTGATTCATCTTCAGATTAATCCATGTTTAATCCCCGAGTAGTCCCTAAAAAGTGCTTTCTGCCCAATTAGCTTCTAGCATTTTTTGAGAACACTAGGTTCAGGTTAGGAGTTAACTAGCATTAGGGTTAGGTTAGATTTCTTGCTTTACTGCCGATAAAAAATATTCAATTGAATGAAAGGACTGAAATGAAAGTGCAAAATGACATACCTTCTCAATGTTCTCCCTGATAGCATATTTGCAAGCACGCTGGCATATTTCGGTGATATCAGCACCACTGAAGCCTTGGGTGTGCCTGGCGAGAGCCCTGAGGTCAATATCTTTGGAGAGGGGAGATCTCCTCAAGCACGCCTTAAAGATCTGGTGGCGCGAATCCTCGTCGGGGAGTGGGATATAGATCAGCTGATCGAGACGACCAGGACGCAAGAGAGCAGGGTCTATAATGTCTGGCCTGTTGGTTGCCCCGATAATGAAGACGGTTTTCTTGGCAGACATACCATCCATTTCTGTCAAAAGTTGATTCAAAACCCTATCTGCAGCACCCCCAGCATCACCTACACTACTTCCTCTCTGAAAAATATTTCAACATACAATAATGATTATCCATTATAAACTAATAAGATAATTTTATATACAACAGTAAAAGTATACATTATTTCGTATTAAAATTCACAATATGCATGAAAATACATTTACACCTGATCTAGACAATTTTCTCTCCAACATGCTTTAGTTTCCCTTATATTTCTAGGGGAGACGCTTAGTATGTGTGAGTGTGTGTATAAAGTTTGTAACTAAATCCAACAATATGTTAATTCCGTTCTTCAGGATCGACTAAATCCAGTGATAGGTTCTGAATTATATGAATATTGGCAAGCATTGTTGTTGAATCACACAATAAGTCAAGATTTAGGTCTTATTTTTCCTTCTCATTCACCATTCAAGCAGCTCGGGAACCCCAATCTTATCACATGATGCATATTAATAAACAAACAAACAAACAAACAAAGGAGAAAGGCAGGACAAACCTGAGTAGCAATTGAGTCCAGCTCGTCAAAAAATAGGACACAAGGAGCTGATTGGCGGGCCTTGTCAAAGATTTCACGTACATTTGCCTCGCTCTCTCCAAACCACATAGTAAGGAGTTCAGGTCCTTTAATACTGATGAAGTTTGCCTGACATTCATTGGCAATGGCTTTGGCTAGAAGAGTTTTACCACATCCAGGAGGTCCATAGAAAAGAACTCCCTTTGAAGGTGACATTCCAAACTTCTCGAATTTCTCAGGGTGTTCCACTGGATATTGGACAGTCTGAATATAAAAACATTATGGAAAAAGTTTAGATTAGATATACATAAAAGAAAAACAACTTTCTTTGCATGACTCAAGAAACAGTTAGCTGTACGTGCCTCCTGAAGTTCTCGCTTCACATTCTCAAGACCTCCAATATCCTCCCAGCTGCAATTGGGCACTTCCACAACCTGAATCATGAACAGCGTTGTTTAGGAACCAGCCAGGAAAGTGATAGTGATCAGCAAAACAACAGGTAAATTAATTTGAAAAGTAGCTGTATACTTACAGTTTCACGCAAAGCCGATGGATTGCTTGTTCCAAGAGCAGTAGCAAAGTGCTCATTACTCACAGCCATAGAATTCAGAATTTCAGCATCAATTGACTCATCTTCCAAGTCAATCACATCCATTTTCTCTCTGATACATTGGAGAGCCGCCTCAGTACACAGAGCTGCTAAATCTGCACCCACATAACCATGTGTTTCCTTTGAAATCTTTTCCAAGTCAACCTGCAGAAGAGAATCCATGAAATTTAGTTACCTCTTAACAAAATGGCCTTGAAGAATTACGGGAAAAAAAGAAAGATCAAGAGATGGCAAAGAGAGTTTTGGACATTACATCTTCAGCAAGTTTCATGTTCTTTGTATGGATTCGAAGAACCTCAAGACGACCAACTTCATCAGGAACACCGATATCAATCTCTCTATCAAAACGACCAAACCTTCTCAGAGCAGGGTCGATGCTGTTGGGACGATTTGTAGCCCCCATGACAATGACATGAGCACGAGATTTCAGTCCATCCATGAGAGTCAACAGCTGGGAAACAATCCTCCTCTCTACTTCTCCGTGAGTCTTCTCACGCTTGGGGGCAATTGAATCAATCTCATCAATAAATATAATTGAGGGCGCATTCTTCTCTGCTTCCTCAAAAGCTTTCCTGAGGTTGCTCTCACTCTCGCCGGCCATCTTTGACATGATCTCTGGCCCATTGATGCAAAAGAAGAAAGCTCCGGTTTCATTTGCAACAGCACGAGCAATAAGTGTTTTACCAGATCCAGGAGGTCCATATAGCAGAATTCCCTTTGGGGGCTTAACACCAATTGCCTTAAATAGTTGTGGATGTCTCAAGGGAAGCTCCACCAATTCCCGAATCTGTGCCATCTGCTTTCTGACTCCACCAACATCATCATAACCAATTTCATCTAGTCTATCTTCGTCCTCCCTTCTCACAGGTTCTCCTTCACAGAAAATCTCAGTGTCGGGGGCAACCACACAATACTCAGCCGGGTCAGTCTCAATAACCTTAAATTCAACACTTCTCATCCCTCCTCTCACAAGGAAGAGATCACCCTTCCTCACCGGCCGGTAAGCCTCCAAGAAGTAAGCTGCAGATTTAATTCCAATATGTCATAAGCAATAAAAAAATCCACAAGTGATCGATACATCAGGGGGTAACTAGAAAACAATAAAATAAACACCAGGAATCTATGTGAGACTTCAAAACACGACACTTCCATACACAGCACCAAGTATATATATATATATAGAGATGAATGAGCTTTCACTTAATAATTCTGCATCAACAATATACAAAATACACCTGATTATATAACATCCCTTGCACTCATGTAAGCAAAGATCATCCTTCCAAACACGTATTATACACTAAATCCATTTAGACTTGAGGAGAAAATGTGATTAACAGCAGGCCAATGTGAGCATATAAGTACAGGACTGACATAAAGTCTGTTAATTTGTTACTATAAGAAAGGTTATAAAACTACAGATTCCCCATAAGTACCACATCAACTGCAAACATTAACCAAATCCAAGGCATTAAGTTTGAAAATCTCACGTTTCAAGTACGCATCGAAGAGGCTCCCAGTAACACCTTCAATCGAATCATCCACAGGAAGTATGTGCACACGCTTCCCATATTTGACATCAGCACACTGATGAACAGAAACCACATCTCCGAGCCTAACCCTCAGGTTTGACCTCACAACCTTGTTCATCCTGATCTTAGGCTCATCACATGTGTCATCAGCAAGAGCAATGCAAATAGTGTCCTTCCTCTTCTTTCCCTGGAAACCCCAAAAAAAATCATTAATCAGAACACAAGTTTGTAATAAGCTAACCAAACCAAACCAACACGGTCTACACCAATGCAGAAAACATAACACACCGAAAGGCATGCTCATCTCACTTACAGTTAACATGCATTGCAATTGCAATTGTTCTCATCGGTATTTTATATACTATTATTAGACATAATACACAAATAAAAAGATTCACCTGTACCCAACAAATCAACATTAACATAGTAAGAACCATTCAATTCCTCACCCACAAAACTTCATAAATCCCACAAAACAGACAACCAATTCACAAACTGATCTCTACCCAAAACCCTAAATCCCCCAAACCCTAGATTGAACAACAAACACAACCCCACAAACAAAACAACCCAATAATCAACTCCAATCACCGATTCAGCAGCTAAATCGAAACAAAAAAAGGACCTTGATCAGAATCGTGTCGCCGCGGAAGAGCTGAAGCTTCTCCATAGTATCGGGGTGGAGAGCAACCACAGAGTTGTCATCGTTCACAGCTTCGTCAACAACCAGACGATTCGGAGACTTCTTGCGCTCCAGAATCGCAGTAGTAAAATCCTTCTTCGCTCCTTTACTGAAAATTCCATGAAAACAAAAGCAAATCGAAATCAGATCGAAACAGCAACAAAACACACAAATTCAACAACCACATGAACCGAGTATCAAAGTGAACACAAGAATCGAGATCTAGAGATGGAAGATGAGCTTACGAGTCGGAGGATTCAGCTTGATTGCTCATGGCCGATGAGCTTGTTCAGAGAGAAAAAAAAGCTGAAGAAGACGAAGAAAGGTTTGGTACCTTTGGGACGAGACAGACGGATAGATATTTATATAGGACTCTGTTTCGTGTTTAGGAAGATATTAATTTATTTATTAATTTATTTATTTTCACTTTCCTTTTTTGTGTATTTTTATTTTTATAGAAAATAAACTTCGTGTATTTTTTTTGAAGAGAACTTGTGTCATATTTGTTTTTTCAAGTATTTTTTTCAATAAACAGTTTAGATTTTTTGTCAAATAATAACTGATGAGCCGAGCCGAGCTATTAAGCACCGCCATCTACTTGAGATCTGGCGGGTCAATCACAGCCGTCCATGGGAGCAAACTAGTTTGAGCTCATCAGGACGTTATGGGCCTTGTAAAATATTAGCCCACGAAAACAACCCAAGGCCCAATGTACGAACAAAACAACGAGCCCAAATTTATTTACAGAACTGGGCCTGTGTGGGCCAATGGGGTTAACCCAATCCACTTTCGAGTATTTGTCGGGTTCAGAGTATTATGTCTTTCGGTGTATAAGATAATTATGGGACGAATTTTGTGTATCGAGTTCAAATTTTTTTGTATAATTCATAAAGTACGAGCCTGAAAGGTACAATCTCACAAAATCGAACATACTTTTATTCAAATCAGATTCGGGTTATCCCTCAAACTTAACTCAAACTCAAAATCAATTTGAATTGATTCGTCTACTATCGTCTCATATATATTTATCAAACAAATTAAAAATTAGACAAACCAAATCATGAATCATCACGCCTTTAAAAACGACCCGCATTAAATAAGCTCGACCGATGAATATCTAACAAATTAGCTAGTTAAATTTCAAACTTGACCATCCATTATCCAAAAATTCAGACGGTCTACAACTGCGCAATTTTTGGGACAGCTAATACAAGGCAGGCTCAATGGTTCTCAAGAGCTAAAACAAATGTAATTAATAGACTATTATTTTAAACATTAATTTTCAAAATGAGCCTAAAATATTTAAATTTGGAATCTTTTTTATCATACATACACTGTATATTTTAGGTGGGCCCAAAACATTTGCTTAATTTATTTTATGTGCGAGCCATGCCTGAGCTTATACGAACAATAACATGACAAACAATACATTTATTTTTGTGTCCTATATAACATATAAACAAACGTCAAGAAAGTTTATACATGTGCGGATCAAGAAGAAAAAACGAACTCTCGTGAACGAACCAGGAACAGTTAATATTCTACATAAGAGCCACGCTCACTCTGTACAGAAACTGCGGCTACGGTCATTGCAGGAGCCATCGGGTTTATTGAACACAATGTTCCTTCTTGTCCATCCCGAAGAACAAGCAATTTTGAAACGCGTCCAGGCTGCTTGCTATGAGACGGTTCAACCCGCTGAGGCTGTCGCTTAAGATCAAGTCTTGGTTATGGTATTTAGACGACGGTATAGTAGGTAAATCCAATGGTCCGAGAGAGTCTGGCTGTAGTATGGGAGAGAAGTGAGATTGTTATGTTAAAATAATTCCTATAATGATACACATGCTTTTACGCCCTATAGCACAAGAAACTGCTAATGTGAAATGATGATAAAGAAAAACCGAGAGGGTGTACTTTGTAGGATCACATGCCCATTACATAACCAAAGGTTACAGGTGAAGTGACAGAGACCTCGTGTAACGAGCATGAGGTCGTTGGTTGTAATTTCTCATGCCGATCGTACTGAGTTAAATTATTGATGATAAAAAGAAAAACATACCCAATACATGTCTGTTAGCCCGTTGAAATCCTTTGCTGATGAATCCTTAGCGGGAACATCGGGCAGGACTTCATCTGATGGATCTCCATCAGCATCATCATCCAGAGGCCGCTCTTCAACGGGTAGCTTCTGCAAAATAGAATGTATATGGAAAATTAATTCAGTTCATTGCAAGACTTATCTCAACCAGAGATAAGATACAAGAAAAAGCACAAGAGCTCACCCAATCTGTTATGGCAATCTTTTGGCGGGATTCCGGAGACGAAATACCCAAGAAACTCGGAGCGTGAGATTGAGCAAGAACACGATTCTTCTGAAATGCAAAGGCGTCGCATGTTTCTTCAGCATCCCAGATCGAAGAGGCGTGAGGTGCTAATGTTGTTTGGAATCCCATATTGCCCTGATGCTTAGATATATGAGCAGCAATGGCAGCATCGAATGAGTCACAGCTGAACGGAACCTGCTGAAGACATTGAGAGTTTCCAACGGCAGCCAATGTCTCAATGTCATTAGCTTCACCATCAGGCACTTCTGAGAGAAGATCGCCCACACTAACATTGGTAAGGCTATCCGCCCACTCCACAGCTGATAATGCAGCACAGTTACTTAATCTAGTCACATCCTAAAAAGCAAACAGAAAGAAATTACTACATTGAACTAATAAGGGAAAATGGCAAAAACCTGCTATATACTATCACAATTTTGCAAGGGGGTGCCTTGTACTTTGTTAATGGCAAGACGAATAAGGATGATGTGAACTTTGATTTTTTGTGCAAAATTTCTGTATTTATACAAAAATGACGAAATTGCACTTAGCATTAAGAACTTTTTTTTAAAAAAGTAATTTTTTTTAAAAATATCTTTTAACTAAAATTTGTATAGTCAAATTTTGTAATTAAATTTTTATTTAAAATTATTTTATAAAAAATATTCTTAATTTCATGAGCAATTTCGTCATTTTTGTACAAATACACACATTTTGCAAGGAAAATCAAAGTTCACAGCACCCTCTTGCAAACGTATGATAGTATACAACAGGTTTTTGCCATTTTCCCCGGATAAAAAGAAGACAGAGCTATGTAATATGGGAAAATGGTAAGACTATTTGCAAGGGGAGAGAAATTACCACATGGTCCGCTTGTCTGGTGATAATCTCACCACCCCTCTCTCTTCTCCGCCTTGGAGTATTTGTTGCAAGATCAGGTGATTCAACGATATTGTTCTTTGACTGTTGATTGGTAGGAGGCGAAGAGAGGGGTACTGAATCCATAAATTGATTCTCCCGGCTTTCCATGTTAATATTATGCTCTTCCATAATGCAGCATGATTCTACAGTTGACTTTGATGTTACAGATCTAAGCTCGGTATTGGAAAGCCAACCGTACCTTCAAAGAGAATTTACAAGTCAGCTATGAAATTTTAAAGCATTACATTACCGATCAGAAGAGAAGAGAATGAGAAAGAACCTTAAGCGGAAAAGTGGTGGGCTCCCGAGGATTGCATACACATCTGCTGCGTTGGCAGCGGAGTCCTGTGCCCATCTCTGATAACCAACCTGATTTTCCCTACGTACAACATAAGGAAAAAGCATTAGCTTTCCAGATGCTGCACTCGAATCGCCCCATTTGCGATTTAGATGTTCCAAAACTGATGATATCTTTTTCCGAGCGCTGAGAGTCAGCTCCAAGTACGGGTTGTGTTTATCCTGTGAAGAAGGAAGACCAATTATATCCTTGTATGTTTGAAAGACTGATAAGCTAACCTAAACCTTTTATTTTCAATCCTGCTGCAAAATTTTCTTTTGATGCTCACCATTTCCAAGGCTGTTCGTGTACCATCATCAATTGGGAACAATTGGAGCTTAAGTTTTGCAGAAGAGTGTATATTACTCTCAACAACCAGAGACTGTGAAAAATCAGGCAAAGGCGGTGTATCATTCCTAACAGGATCAAATCCATTTTCCCCTGAAATTAAATTAGATTGAACCAATATGTCAAGAAATTTCAATTGTTCCTTCTGAAGTTAGCTCCTTCCAACATAACATGATTCATGAGAGCTGGATTAGGATTAAAACTAACCTTGTTCGTTATCAGCCTCTTTATCACTATCTTTCCGCTCTAAATGCTCAGCAGCATCAGCAACTAAAGAAACACCAGCAATTGCGGCCTTCTCCCATTTCTTGTATGCAACGGATGAGACTGCTAAGAATCCAAAAAAACATTACATAATATTATAAACAAGATAAAGCGACATAATGCCTCTATTGGGAGGAAGCAGGAGTAAGGTGAGAATAGAAGAATCACCTGGTCTACGTCGCTGCCTCGCTGTCTTCAAGACAGTTGAATCTTTTTTGCTACTTATATGGTTAGCACCTATGCTAGCACTTCGTTTAAAAGAACCTTTTCCAGGTCCTAATTTTTGAATGTTTTGACCGTCAACAAGAACCAGTTTAACTGTACGGGTATCGTGTCCTGCTGGCCTACTCTGACTTGAAATAGTGGTTGGAGCTGTAGGAGAACAATTGTCTCCAGGGGAATCCCGTCTCTTTACATTTTTCTTCCTGTCTTTCAGGAGTTGGTTCTCCTGCATGAGAAAATGTATGAGTTGCTCTAGCATATGCCTTCAAAATACATAAACACTCAAGAGTAAACCAGAAAATCTTGACTAACCAACGCTTCTATAAATATCTTAAATCTTCTGGGTTTTAAATGAAGCTTTGATGCTTTGCAACTATATTTTTCTAGTAAAGACCACCTGTAACACAAATAAGAAAAAATATATTATGACAAATCACATTTCTGATCAAGCCAGATGATACTTCGTAAGAAAATATTAGTAACTTCTAGGAGAATATAATTAGGCATATGGTTATTGTAGATACAAAATAATGAAGCAAAAAAACAATGATCGTCATAAACTTCCACCCTAGGAACTACAGTAAATACTATTTTGTCTGTGTTGTTTTATCAGCTCAAAACAAAAACATCTGTTTACTAAAATATGGGGCCACCGTTATCATGTTTGGGTTATAACGCTGAAAAGAAATGAAGTAACTAAGAATTGATATTACCATCTAAGCATTGCAGCATTAGTATCTTTGGAATTTTTTGCATCTAGACACAATCCTGGACCAAGCAGCTTGTTCATACGCCTCACGAGACGATAGTAATAATGTCTGACCTGAAAACCTCAAAACAAGATCAACATTAAAATCTTTACGGATGGGAACATGTCAAGATCAGAGGGAAATAAACAGTTAAAAGTCATCCTTATAGCAAAAACCTGATCCTTGTTTTTACTTTGGACGCGACAAGTGATCTTCTCAAAATTCTGCAAAGAAGGCATCATGTTGTTAGAAAAATGTTATTAAGTTAATAATTTTTCCGACATTTGAAGAATAGCACACCTTGCCAACTTGTCGTAATGCAGTGAAGAAACTTTCTTCCTCTTGGCGCGTCCATGCAGCCCATTGTCTGGTCGGTTTCTTTGCTGCATAGGGCGTTAAGGAATGTTAAAGATGCAACTCCGAATAATTCTAACAAAAATAATCAATAATGACCAAAGTAACAAACCTGGTTGTTGTTGTGGAACATAACTTTGGGTGGATGCGATTACACCAGCATCTCCATCCTGAATAAACATATTATTTGGATGAAGATTTGTCTCGCAGTTCAAGAAGACCTGTGATTCTATCTGCATGTTATACACAACCAAAGAACCCTATTGCATGCTTTGAAGCTTCCGGAGTCTTGCCCGAGCTTCTCTTATTGACCAAATCAGATTCCACGTACCAAAATCTTTACAATAACAAGGGAATAGTTTAGTATCCAAGAAAAATATGATTGATTACCAAGTCCTTGGTGATCATGCACAGTTGTGAATTACCGAAAATCAAGAGCTATATCGAGTGCACAACAAATTACTCCAAGTAATGCACTATAATCAATTCCTAGGATCTATTTGACCACAATTTTCATCATATCAATATCTGAGAAGCCCCATTGAGCACCAACAAAAAAATATTTTTCTTATTTGAAAAAAAATGTGTTGCCGCCCTCTGTGTTAGGTATGCTCGAGCGTGGCAACATGCAGAGTTCCTTAGTTGTTGGATATCCAATTTCAGCCAATGTAAAGCACGTTGATCCCGTGTGTTTGATCTTGTGCGTTGTGAAAATAACAATAGCATTCAAAGGTTTTGTGTTTCAGAATCACCGACCATAAATTCAAAAAAAGCAATTTCGATCACATTATAGATTTTCAGTTCAAATTACAATAACAAACACCTCACCACATCAAAGTATCATATTTTGCAATGAAACTAGCTAAACTCACAATTAAATCAATAAAGATACTAAAATTAAGAAAATAATTAAAAACCAAACCTACATATGAACAGTATTTGAGCTTCAAATTGTGCATCGAACCAAGTTCAAAGACCATTTCTTCAACAAAATTGAACATACAGAAAGAATATAACCAACTTCAGTCGAAACTTTCCAGTGTTTTCTGAAATTTGAAATCAAAACAAACGATAGGACTCGAGAATTTGAGTTCTTCACCAATTTCCCCAATTTCCGAGCCGCCAAACAACATCTAGGGTTTTAACTACACAATTGACCAGCCGAAGCTGTCAATCGCACAGCAAGAAACGAATCTGAGAAATTTGAATTCACATTACCTGAACCAGATTTGCAAGGATCGATCGAAAAACCCTAAAAATCGTGCGAATGATCTTCACACCAAGCGATCGTTATGAAACTTCCGGCACCGATAGACGCCGAGCGGTTAGAGAGAAGAACGAATTTTACTTTAGAAATAAAAAAAATAAACAATAAGGTTATTATTTATTTATTTTTTTTGTAAATACTCCCAATACTTTTTACGTATTCACGCAATGGCAAGTATTTATTTTTTTAGTTTACTTATTTTTGTGGTACTTTATATTGATGATGTGTTATTCGCGTATAGTATATTTTATATAATTAAAATTAAAATCCGGTCCCGCTGTATTTAACCGAGTTGCCACGTGTACGAATGGGATCGAGGCAGAGCATGATTATTCTTCGGACAAAATAAAAAAACTGATTTGATCCCATTTATGAAGTTGGAATTGTATAAAAATCAAATTAAGAAATTGACTGATTTTATCACTCTCGAAGTTATTGTAAACCATACATTTTCAATAATCGAGACTCGAGTTACTAAGCCAAGAACACATGTCAGAATTTTAGGATAAAATTGGAGGAGTGTGCAAAATTTGTGAAAATTAATTTAAACAAAATTAACTAAGGTTCAAAATCAAACCAAACTGGTCTGAACCCAAAAAAATTGGAGTGACTGAAAGCGATTCATTTATACAAATTCAAATTAAAGATTCATTCTCTCTTATTCATCGACTTTTACACTTTCTTCTTCTTCGACTTCTCTACTCTCTTCTTCATCAAATTCACCAAAAAACAAGAACAACAATCTATTTCTTGTCCCTTCATCGGATAGAACATGGACACCGCAA
>JAYMTP010005165.1:0-13777 GCA_036897365.1 Geranium brycei
CACCTTGCTTCTTCCCTTCTCCTTGAATCACCAAAACCCTCTCTCTGGATCGTTCTCTCCTCTCCAATCTCCCATAATTCATAGCCCAAAACTGATCTAAAATAGGTTTCAACGTAGAGGCAAAAGGGTAATTGCGTTGAAAATTTGAATTTCAACTACTAAAAATAGCCCGTCGAGTGAGCCTGCCGGGTGGCACCTGGCAGGTTGCCAAGTCTCTCTTCGTCTCGTCGCCATGAACAGCACGGGTTGCCGGGTTAGCGCGAACCTGCCGGGTGGAACCCGGCAACCTTCTCCGACGTGACCGGTTGACATTCCCAAGCTGATCTCCGTTCTCTTCCACACGAAACACTCGGGTTGCTGGGTTAGCACCAACCTACCGGGTTGGACCCAACAGGTTAACCCGGTAGCCTGCTTCATTTTCCCGTCTTTTGCGTTTTAGCTCCATTTCGTCTCTTTTTCGGCCTGTTTTCACCTAAAACCATCTCACAACACTCGTGAGGTAAAAGTAGTATATTTTTCACTAAAAATGATAAATTCGGGAGAAAAATTGTATTAAAAGTGAGGAGATTTGACTCGGTTGGATACATAAATTTCGACCACATCAAGTAGTGTTAGGACAAAGATAGACGATAGTCATATGATTACGAGTTGGATCCAAAAATTGCGATGGCTTACCTTTTCAAGGATCAGCGCCAGCCAACACGTGATCATTGGAGGGATTGTGTTGAATCCTCCTTTTCCAATTCTTTTTTTTCTATTTCTTTTCTAAGAGGTGGAATGGAATAACTCGGTTGAAGCGTAATGATCAACCATCTATAGTGCATTGTATGTCTCATATTAGGTCCCATTCTTCTACACTTTTCCGAGAGTCGATGACTATTCATACCTATTACCTTGACACCAATTAAGCGTTCGACCCAATACTTGATTTATGCGGCGAAAAGATCACTACACGTGGCCACCCTGTGACCACTCTCTATCAAACAACTGTGGCAATTGGCCACGCCTCGTGGCCCCACCGTGGCAATTTAACCACTTTAGATTGTGGCGAGAATTGGAGCGCAATTAATGGGCATGATTCCCCACAGTGGCCTCTCCGTGTCGTCTTTCCCACTACGAATCATGCATTTTTGTGGGCGTTTCTTGAGCGCAAATCAAGGGCCACGGTCCGTGGCCCCTATAGAAATCTCACCTATAAATAGCCCTGCCGCATTTCAGAAAAGACATCTCCCATTTTATCAATTACGCACTTTCATATCGACATCTGAGGGCTATAGAGCCATTTTGGGAGCTAGAAACATTAGAGAGAAGTACATAATTAAGGATTGAAGGGGGAGGATCATCAATCAAAGCCCAATTCCATGGATTAAGGTTCTTCAATTGAGGATTATCGAGTTTTATTTTCCTCCTCATTCTGTTGTAATTATTATTTGTTGAATTAATTTCCCTTTTGTGTTTCAATTGAATTTACGTAACTATGTTTGAAATTGAATATGTTTGTGTTATGTATTCAATTAATATTTGGTTGAATACAAGTTTATGCATGAATTAATTCTCTTTCAGTGTATTTTTATTCAATTCACTTGATAGCATGTCTTTCTAATTAATTCAAGGATTAAGGCTATGAACTAATTTAATAATTTAAGAAGTTTTAGATAATTATTTTATATGCTTGTTGCGCCGAGGAGGGTGATTTCAATTAATCTTTACGTAATGCTTCGTTCAATTAACTGCGAATAGACTGATTAAGTTTACTAATATCACTTGGGAGGGGAGTTAGTAAATAGAATTGATAGTTGAAAACCAGGTTTAAATCCTTACTAGGGATAGGTGGGTTAACACGGTAGTAATGGTCATAGGTGACACACACCGAAAGTTAAGAGAATTCACAGATCGTAATGAATCACAACTGGTTAAATCATTGACTAGGGATAGCATGGTTGCTTAGGGAGAGAAAGAACTTTTATTCACCCGAGAAGGGGTTCTTGGTAGGATAGGAGTTCTCGTTACCGCCATGATTTAGAAACACTAACAAACATATTTATTAATTAATTTTAACTCCTTATAATTATTATTTAAGTTTATTGTCTCAACCTGTTTACCCGTGATTAAGACTATAATTATTTATTTTATTGTTCTGCATGCGAGTAATTTATTCCTTAATATTCCTCCATACTTTTCGACTTACTGAGATTAATTATAAAATTAAATTTGAGTGATTAAAATCGATAAATCGTTGTCCTTTGGGTTTGATAACTCGGGGTCGTAATATTACTTCCATGTATTACTTCTGACCGGTACACTACCAGAAGTCCGAGATTCGACCCGCATCGTTTTGCGTGTCGAGTTTCGGCTCATCAAGTTTTTGCGCTGTTGCTGAGGAAACGATTAATTTTTTTTAATTTAATTTTAAATTGAGATTCAGTTTATTTAAAACAAATAATATTTATATTTATTTGCTATTTTATTTTTAATAATATAATCTAAAAGTTGTAGGGACATGCCACCGTGGCAAAGTTGGTGGCCCAAATAGAGGCTCAGAACCAACGTCCGAATTTTAGGCAGGCACCGCAATGCTAGAGTCAACAACATAATCAATTTTCTGACAGTTTGACTCTTAACAATCTTGAATACTTGGAATATTATTATCGTGATTTACGTGGAGCCGATAACCATTGGAGTTTCCATTGTGAGTGTTTTTCACAGATATAGAACTATGTTCAGGAATGAAGGGACTCCTCCGTGGTTGACCAAGAGGATCAAAGTATGGCGAACTTTATTCGGGGAACAACAGCAAAACAAGAAGCTACACAGAATCATCCCATTCGCACTGAGAAAGGACATTCCGAGCATCCATGTGACAGATGGAAATACGAAACTCAAACTGTTATAAAGAGTTTTGAGCTAAGTGACAAATGCGAGGTATCAAAGTCTAACCTCTCTTATTGTGAAAATGTTATTCTATCTCAACGTGCTCTTGATAATTTGAATCAAGTTGATACAAAAAGTACGTGTGAAGTCCCTAAGGTTCTATCTAACCCCGTGGTATTTATAAAGTTGACTAATAGAAATTTTAGATATCCAAGAGATATTATGGGGATGCTCTCAAGAGAAGTGTAATATTTGAATCACCCATTGATTACTAATATTCAATTATAAATATTAGTAAAACATTACTGTATGTTCAACCGATTCTTTTAATGCCTAAAATTGATTATGATCAAATTACTGATAATGTTTTCACTAGTTCATATTTTTTTGTGAACCACGGTTATTATAAGGTGGATGCTTGTGACTATTACTATCGTGAGTATATTCATGTTCATGGGAATTCTAGCTCATTCGTTGTACTTCTTCCCGAATGTTCACGACTACACATAAAGAGAAGGATACAATAGAAATTCAAGGTGCATGGGCGGCCTCTTGATCAACATCCCAAATCGTTGAGCTAACGACATTAAACAAATACAACTATATCTTTGTACATTATTTATATATTTATTTATATTTTATTTTGTGAATAAAAGATAAGAGTGTTTTGGTGAACCATGTACTAAAAACTGATGGGAGGAGAACTTTTGTCCATCTGTCGACTCCACTCTTACCAGCTAGTTTGTATGTGTTTCTCCACTCTCTCTTATTTTTATTTTTGATGCACTGGGACAGTGCACCCTAAGTGTAGGGGTGTACTGGTTTGCTTGAAATATTTTCGTTTGGAATTTATTTTGAATATTCATGATTATGTTTGAATAATTTACCGCTTGCATGATTTAATTTATTTTTAAGTAATGCTTTAATTTTTATTAATTGCATGCTTTATTATAAAATGAATTACTTATAAGAATTGCTTGAATATGGCATGAATGAATGTTTTTTGGGATTTTGCGAGATAATTTTCAATGATGAAAATTTATTTTTATGTTGTAATGTTTACATGATTTTTATTTATATGTTGTTCAACGTCTTACATGCTTAATAAGAATTTTTAAATTTTATATCTTTATGACATGTTATAAACTTTGTAGTAGAGGATCTCAAACTAATTTATGAAATATATTTAGTCTAGAACTACTTAGACACTCCTTCGAGGCAAAATAGAATAGAGAATAAATGTGCTCAGTAATCTGTAGTCATTCTTTTATGCGTTTAAGCCAACAATTTTGGCTACCCGTACAAATTTTACCTTAGTCACCTATCCGAGCCAAATAGCATGTTTTTAATAAACCCATAATATTTTTAGCCAATGTGCCCTTTTGTGAAATACTACCGTCCTTTCTACCCTCGCATCATGACTTACTTACTGCGACAATATTGAAGAGACTCTGTGCTGAAGAATTGAGTCACTTTGGTTGAGTTTGTAATTTTCGAGAATAATTGTGTGGATGCTCACATCTTATTTAAGGTGCTCAGGGCTACTTTTGAAAAAAAAAATATAGAGAGAAAAAGAAAAAAAAAAGAGGAAATAAAAAAGAAATAAATGTACAAAATGTACATCTCTCTCAAAAATAAATTCAAAACAGAAATTCCAACCACAAAAGGAGCCTCTAGCAATCACTTGTTTAATTTGGAAAGCTTGAAAAAAGGTTAAGTCTGATGAGCCAACAACGGGTTTATGATTTTTGGAAGATTTTGCAGTCATGATGCAACTTTTATGAGCTTCTTTCGATTATCCTTTGACACCATTAGCCAGAGCCAACGTTACAAGCCACTAAAGCCCTACAAATAGATCTACTCAGTTCATTAAGTTCCATACGATTAGTGGAGAAAGCGTCTCGAAGTTAGCTTATGAACTCTAACCATCTTATAAAGCGGGGGTAGTGTCCAAAGCAAACATTGCTTTTACTCGATTATAGATTTATTAATTTATTTTTGTAATCTTGTGTGTGTGTTTACATTACCGTCTCTTTCTACAAAACATCGATCAACCGATATTAGTTATGAAATTAAATTCGAGTGATTAAAGTTGAATAGTTAATTGTCCTTTGGGTTCGATAAACTCAGGGTTGTAATCTTACTTCCCTGTATTACTTGTGATCGGTACACTGTCGGGAGTTTCGAGATTCATTACACTTTTTGTGTGTTGCATTTTTGGCGCATTAGCGACCCCAACAAACTCCAGGAAAAGTCGCTGGAGAGGAGGATAGTGGGAGGTTAGTCTTCGCGACGGGGAATCGCCCAGAAAAAGTCCAATTCCTCACCGCTGGAGTCTCGTTCTCCTTCTTCGTTTGATTTCCTCTGAAAAACATCTTCAACGAAGCCACTAGAGTCTCCAATCCCAAAGGTTGCTTCTAGATCTCGATGCTGGCCCATCCACCATCCTCGCCTTCGCCGCATTCGACCTCTGTCAAGCACTAGAGAAGCCCAAACCAGATCTAGAAAAACCAAATATGATCATGGCGAGCTCCACTTCTTCGTATTCTACGGTATGGGTGAGCCTATGACGTTGCTTACCAGAACTGCTCCATTTGGCCCTTCTACTAGAGAGGGAGCTGCGACGGAGTTGCTCACTACTCCATTCCGTTCATCCTCCGGAGAGAGATGCGACAAAGCAGCCTCCCATCACCTCCGTTTGTGGCCAAAGAAAGCCCTCCTCACAACAAAATGGCTACGAGTTAGTCAAGGATGGTCGCTGGAGAGCAAGAACGGTGAAAAAGGCTCCTCCGACGATCTTGAGAAGAAGACCAAGCGAGAGTTTTTTGGGAGAGAGGGTTATTGTTGCTTTCGGCGGTCAATCGTAAAATTCCAGGGAACTTGTTTTGGCATTTGTCAAACATCGATATGTTTGTAATTTGCATCTTCGTGGAGCAGAGAAAGTCATCATTGTTAGAAATATGCACTAGGTCAAATCATATTTATCCTTGTATTTACATTATCATTCTAAATAATAAAATGACACTTTTATCATCATGGTGTTGTGATAGTAAGTTGAGTATTAATTTCGTATAAGGTCATCAAGTAATGTGCCTTGATAGTAAAACTGCTAATTTTGATATTATTCTTATTATTCTTGATGTTCTAATATAATAGAAGGAGCCCTTTATATAGGGTATAAACCAAACTAAATAGGCAACCTAATACAATATAAAATAAGGAAACCCTAATGCACCTATAATTTAATACTATAATCTAATAGCCTCCCTCAAACTCAATACGGTGTAAACTGAATTGAGTTTGAACTTGAACACTTTTGATGAACTTGATTCTTTTGATCGCTATGAACTCTTTGACAACCTTTGAGTGGGGGCGCACTGGCCAGGACTGGTGGATGCAGACGAACTTTGATAAACTGTAAGAATTTCTTTTTCTTTTCTTTTCTTTCTTTCTCTCTTTCTTTTCTTTCTTTCTTTCTTTCTTTCTCTTTCGTTCTCTTTCTTCTTTTTTTTTTCTTTTCTTAGACTAAATTAGGAATTACTCAACTGTCCCTGGTCGTCACATTCTTGCGACCAGTATGAGGTTGACCTTATGATCATGTTTTAATGATCATGGATTTAGGTTATCAAGTCAAGTCATATAAATCATTTAGAGAAATAGTATTGGACGACCCGTCCTAAGCATGCGACATGGATTTTGTCATGAGCATTGCTCATTGTTGTAGTATAATGAATCCTTACACTTTGGAGTCACCATTGATTCCTATATAGCCCATTTCTCAGTTTGACATATTCATCTACTTTGTCAGTAACTGGATAATGAAAGTGTGTTGACTGTGAGACTGGTTGTACAAGGAATATGAGTGACGATGAAAGAATTTATCCCTTATATCATTTATGAGAGCGATGTCTGTTTTGGGTCTCTTGATGAGTGTGACCGAGGAAATGCATAACCATGCTAAGAAAGTTGATAAAGAGCTATCATTCTCGGTCTACTCAAGATCAAGAAACAAGATTGAATAATATAAGGATGACAACTCTACGCCTTATGTTCAATCATGATATCTAGAGACAAGGGATTGTGATAGTTGCAACAAAAGGTTAAGTCGAATCTTTGATCTTGCGAGCCCGAAACGTTTTGGGCTTTTGAAGCCATATTGAATAAGTGAAAATAGATATACTTATCATATTAGTAATATGATAAATAAAGATTATATTTTCGAATTAGGATTCGAAATGAAAGGAAATTTCTAATTTTGGAAAGATCTTGGCTTCCCCCCTTAAGGGGACACTTATCCACTATCCGGATATATGATTATGAGATTTTTGGTATATATTATATATTATTCTCCCCAAATTTTATAATTAAAAGATGTAATTGAGATTCTAGTGGAGAAGAAGTGAAGAAAAAGAAGGGGAGAAAAAAAAGTTTATTGGCATGTGTTTGAAATTTTGAATGATATTTTGCTGATTTCGCACTAATCAATTCTAGTTAAGTAAGATTATCTTTTATTTTTTCGAAGTACATCAATTGTGATTAAGTGAGATTAATTGTTTTTTGTTAAACGATTGCATAGCTTGACCGCTCATTTCCACGTGTTTCCAACCAAATTTGTTTTGAAATAGAAAAAACCCAAAAAGGTTGAATTTTCTCATTTTGCTGCCGAATGCAAGGGTATGGAATTAATGCTCCTTTCTGAATGCATATACATGTACATTTATACAACTTGCATGATTGGCATTCAATAAATTTGTATATGAAAATGGGACGCAAAATATAGGTAAAGGGATGAAAATTAAAACAACAAGATCAGAATCTGCAAAGTAGACAAAGCATGTATATAAACAGTAACTGTACACAAAATACAATTGCTTCTCTCAACTCAGCCACAAATTGAACCACACAATGAAGTGATAATCTAGGAGAAAAAGAAACATAAAGGCAGGAGGGCTACAAATCATTTGTCAATAGTATAAATAAGTAGCTCTGAAATGGTTATGGTAGATCTAGTTTGTCATGGTCCTCCTGGATTCGAGCATGGTAGCCTCCTTCAACGCTACCTTGGCTTCGTTCTCCATTCCAAGTGCGGATAGGGCAGCAGACTGTAGGTATGATGCAATATGCCACACAGGAGAAATGACTTGAGCTTGCATTGCATCATCAAGACTCTCCTGGGGCTTGTCATTCATCAGATACGACAAACTCCGCCGTGCAAAAACTGTCGGAGATACCATCGTCCCAACATCAATGAACTGTACCACAAGAAATGAACATCCTATTCCAATTTAGACAATAAAAATCTCTAGCCTTCTTCCATTTTAAGACTAAATTGGCATATAACAACATCACTTTAGGCTTAATTTGGAACATTTTCCCTTGATATTATTAAAACAAGAGCATGATAATAATACCAAGCATGTAAGGATAAGATATAGAAGTTAACCTGGGTATAGCTCTCAATTGCCGATCTAAAATCTTTCTGCCTGAAAGCAAAATCGCCCTTTTGCTTTGAGTTCAAAGTTTCCTGCATCTGATCAGTCCACATCTGGAAAGAAAGCTGTAGGAGAGGATATTTGAGTGATAGCAAATACTGACATTAGAAATTGAGCGAATAGTAAGTAATAACCTCATTTGTGACTCCTTGGTCATCCTTGTAGCCAACTTTCTCAAGAATTTCATGTATGGCGGTCAAGTCTCTTCTAGAGCATGCCTCGCCCATGGCTGACAAAGGAGACAAACAACCACTGTGCGGGATACCCATCAACACATGAGAAGGAACCTGCTCACATTACTACCATCAGTATCAATTTTATATTTCAACAAGAACAAATCCATTACAAGCAAACAACTTGCCTCGGTTTCTTTCTGAAGAGGAGTCAAAGCAGCAACCAATGACTTTGGATTTGGGCGTTCTCGGGGTTCATATTGTAAGCATCGGGAAGCCAGCCGTACTAACTCAGTCCCATCACCGTCAGAAAATTGCCCTTCCAGGCAAGAATCTGTTAACATCTGAAGATTCCTATCCCGTATCAAGTCGAGAGCCTGGCATAAATTAAATCAAGCCTTAGATACACATGCTTGTGTGAAGAAACTGATATAATTTCTCAGAGGACACATCAAGAAAGAAATATAAAAAAAACTATTAATGGCACAATAAAGATTAGTATGGTAGCTCGTCGTATGCATGTCACCAAACAATGCTAATATTATTTTTCTCAGAAGTAAGACTTACATGACTGGGAGGAATATGCTTTCCACTAAGGAGGTCGAGTAGAAGAGTACCAAAGCTGTATATTACACTTTCAGGGGTAACCCTCCCTGTAACATAACAAGGCTTGTGAATTCAAATACATAATTATAAAAGAAAAACACTAAATTGAACGAGGCATGACTGGAAACCTACCAAGTATAACAGAAACATACTACAAAGCAAATAGAGTCATACCAGTTCTCAAATACTCAGGAGGAGTAAATGCCAGATTTGTACTATAACTTTTTCCGTCCCTACTATTTTTCATCAGCCCAAAGGTTGAAAGTCTAGGATTACCATCCTGCAAAGTTCTGACACATAAATAAAGCTATACAAACAAAACATAACAAGTAAAATTAGTATCAATTAAACGAACGAGAAAATAGGTTACCGCATCAAATAAAATTCTGTACGCATTAAGATCATGATAAAGGGCACGCCCTTTGTTTGTGCAGTATTCCAAAGCTTCTGCAAGATGTAGAACGACCCTCAATCGCATGGCCCATTGCATAGGTTCGGTTTCCCCTGATTCGAGAAAGGTAATCAATTTATCTTATGTTGCATTAGATTGTACATCTTCAACAGATGCAGCTATGGAATCAAACAAGAACTGCCAATACAGTAGTGTTAAATCAATATGTAACCTTTAATGACAGATGATAAAGATCATCTATTATCAGTGATCACTGTTGTGCGTCAAACCTACAACCTCTCTCTTGGTAGAGAGGTATTTGAATGAACAAAATTATTAATGCACAAATAATCTTGGACACATTATTATTTTTTATATGCTCTTCTTGGGTACATTATTGATCATAAGAAAATATCTGCATGCCAATATGTCATTGACCATGGACCACTTTCTCGAGGCAGATCTTAATACTCTATTCCATCTATCACCCATCTTAATTTATGCAACGTCAATTATAATAGTATTCGATGACTCAACAAAAGAAAACAAACAAAACTTGGAATGTTAGAAGATGCAAATGATACTTCTACGGATATTTGAAACCTGATGAGGAATCCCTAACCATGATATGCCTGACCAATATTTAGAAAATCATATATAAAACTGAACCAGGACTATGCTCCAAAATGGTACACTAAGTATGAATTTTTATCGAATTTGGTACTACTGTCATGAAGCTGTTGAATCAGGCTGGTGTGGCAAATTCATTTAAATATTTAGTTGACATGTTAGCTGAGATGACAGTATTGTGTTGTCTACGTCAACGCAACAATTAGATTTTTTAAATTAAAACAATAAATCTCATGCCAGTACTATCTAATGACGCCATGAGGAAAGATGCCAAATTGGAACAAAATTGAATAGGTACAGAATAGGACCCAAATCTGTTTGGGTACTAAATTAGAACAAAATGAATACTTAAGGTACCATTTTGAACATCCAGCTCTGCATGAGCAATAACTTACAATGGAAAAGGTGTTTTGCAAGCGTTTCATTGGGCATGTATTCTGCCACAAGCAGCCTCTCATCATCTTCACAACAACAACCCAACAAATTTGACAGCCTTGGGTTGCGTAGCTGCCCAACTGACCTCGCTTCCTCCTATAGTTGCAGCAGCAAAATGTCAGTAGTTGCATTCATAAACTGACAGCCTCTAAGGTTCCATGCAAGTCGTCCAATAGCAAAAATGTATGAAATACTATGTTAAAACACAGTTAAGATATCAGTCCAATAAAATAATGACTGGTTATTGCATCTCTTGCAGCAAAGAAAGGGATAATGAATGCGTACCAAAAATTGACGGGAATCAGGCCATGCATTTCTGTTGAATCGCTTAACAGCAATCCTCTTCTGATTATCCAGCTTCCCTTTGTAAACAACATTAGGAGCCTTTTCTCCATGTTCAGACACAATATTTTCTGCTGCAAAACCAGATGTCGCATATTTAAGTTCCTCAAATTTGAACACACGAAATGCGGACAAGTGATCAATTTCGCTCTTCCCTTCAGTTTCTGCAACAATCCCAACAATTACCAAGAATCAGTCATAATTTCTTACTCATACTATGTAAAACAAAAGCAGACGAGAAGTACTTTTACCGACCAGCATCAGGAGCTTCAAGAACCGATGCCTTGAACTGTGAACCCCAGCAACATGGTAAAAACTTGGAGCATTGACAGCCCATATCACGCAATCAAAGCTGAAACAGAAAAAATGTGTTCAATTACGTTGTCTTGTGAAGAAATGAACATCAGGCACGCACTAATCCAGACCAGTTCGCTAAGACAAAATGAATTTGGTTGTATAATGAACATCTCACACCAGCTTCGGATAGGTCCATCTTCTTAAATATGCCTGGTAAGTTATTGGAGTCCCGCATTCAACTTTACTACAAACCGCAACAGTTGTACAGTAGAATTGATGACTCTTTCACACACTAAAGAGGAATTGGTTTTCAAGTTGTGAGTATTTCCAAATTCTGATTCTAAATTCCTATGCATAACTCATCACGTCAAATGCACTAGATAAAACTTAAACACAGCAATCTAAATTGTTTCTGATGGGTCTGTACAGAAATTGTATTTGCAACCATCAATTCATAACTCAACCAACAACTCCAAAGGGATAAATGAGCAATAATATGAGGTTAAATAAAAGTGCGTACCTTCACAAGTCTGCCTAGCCGCAAAAGCAGCACAACCCAGATTCAGAAACCAAGTAATAAGGAAGCTCCAAAATCCGAGGCCTCACAATCTAGTATCTACTGCTACTCCCAAACCCAAACACCCTTTTCTCGGTCAAATCAAACACTTGTACAAGATCCACATTTCAAGCCATTTCTCGATTCAATTACTTCTCAAATCTACACACTAAAATCAAATCAACGAAGCTCGAAGACTACAACTCAACAAAAGCTTAAATTCACAGCTCACAGATAATCAAAACTCACTAACTAATTTCTTTTACTGGAAATCAGATCAAACCCAGCGCTCAAGATCTGTCTAAGAAACAGACCGAGGAGTTGCGAGATCAGATCACCGAGAACTGTCCATCTGGGCGTATATGATCTTGGCTAATATTATTATATTTTATTTCAATTATTACCGACATGCCACGAATTTTCTTCAAAGAAAGACCTGCCTTTTATTTAATATTTTAAACATATTTCTAAATTTATTCAATTGTAATAATTATTACATTTTAGAGCTTTCTGTTTTATTTTATTTCTTTTGCTTCCCCCACCAACTACATATTAATGTGGAGCTATGGTTTTAAGAGATTCGATTTTTATGATGGACTAGAATTTTTTTCTCGAAAAGATCAATTGAAATTTTTTGTGATTAACTTAACTTTAGAAAAAAACGCTATTTTCTTTTTCTTCTTCCTTGTAATCAATTTATCGAGATTCAAATGCCACATCACTTTCGCTGCTATCATTTCAGTCCGTGGATATTTCTAATATTTTTTTACGAACGGCTACGCGATGTCATTTTGTACACGGGAAAGAAAATGTAGTGTTGTTATCTTAAGAGTGAGTAGCACATATTGGAATGCATGTGACCTAGAATTGGAGTTGCGAGGAGGCTGGTCTCAGATTTGGTTTTTTCAGATCTGGAACGGTGGCCGGTGGGTTTTCTTGGAGCGGTGGTTGGTGTAGGTTGCGGCGGGCGGTGGGTTTTCAGAGAGGTTCACGGGGGTGGGGGCTGCTTTGCTCGTCGGTTTAGGCGTCGGCGGGCAAGTGGTTGGGTCGCTGCTTTTCCGTGGAGATTTTTTCGCCGCCAGCTGGGGGCTCGGTAGTGGCGTTTGGGCGATTGAATTAGTGGTATTTTTTGGTCCATTTCGGTTTGAACCAATCCTTCGGTACATACCGGTTTGGGCCGTTGGTTAGGCGGCGAGGTTGGTAGATCAGAGAGGTTTTTGATCTGGCGGTGTCACCCCCCAGATCTGTTTCCCTCTCCAGATCTGATGCATTTTCGGAGTGCTCTGGTTGCGTGGTTATGTTGTTGTTTTGCCGGGCTGAATCGAATTTCCCCTTAGGTAATTCCAAGAGTGGTTTTTATGAACTAGGACACGCCGAGAAACCCAAGTTTGGATGATTATCAGATACCTCGTGGGAGATGCTTATGGAGTAGCGCTCGTTGAGGGGTTTGGGCTCAGATGAGAGGATGTCCCCCCGAGGAAGATGGATTGGTGGTCTTTTTGTTTGGGTTGTTTGTTTTTAGTTAATGTTGTGTGATGTCGTTTCTTTAGCGATTGTCGGTGTGTCCAACTTTATTTCGTTTGCTTAGTGGTTATAGTTTCGGTGGTCGGGGTGTCCGAAGTGGTTGCCTGGAGTTGTCCAGAGAGGTGAGGTGTCTTAAGTCTGTCTTTTACTGTGTACTTGTAAACTGTACACGGTTGATGCTGGATCTTCGGGTGTGGAGCTTTTTCCCGCTCGTAAATTCATGAATGAAGATTTAGTTTGCTTTTAAAAAATATAACTTAGGCACAAATCCATATAATTATAGGGATAATACCATCTTATTGCTTTCTATGGTTGATATTAATGATAACGTGTTTCACGACAACTTTTTATATATATATATATAGGAGATATAAGTTACAAACCAATAAAAAATGTCAAAACGTCCAAACTGTATAACATGCAGTGCAATGTTGTATAACCATGTAGAACATGTAGTGCA
>JAYMTP010005166.1:0-13777 GCA_036897365.1 Geranium brycei
ACTACTCGCCTAGGCTCTCAGGGTCAGTCCGACTGACTGACGCTTACCGATTTTTACAACACTGTTCTTAGGAAAAATGATAAATAAAAAATGTATTTTGTGTTATGCCACTTTTGTAAGACGATGCTATGTAATTTATTAATGGTAAAAAAACGTTGAACTTTATTGTTTCGTGAAAAATATGTGCATTTTTACAAAATTAGACATGAAAATAAGAATTAAAAATTTTATAAAAATATTTTAAAATAATAATTTTACTAAGTGTTTATTCAATTAGTCAAGTAAGCGTTAGTAATGAATTTGAATATGATAGGATGATTGTGTAATTACTAAAGAATAATGTAATTTTTGAGATTAAAATCTATTTAAACCCTGAAGAGTTTGAATCCATGATAATGCAAAGATGACTCAAACATTAGTATTAAAAAAAGGGAGGCCACAACTGAATGAGAAAGTGCCATACGACCATAACCATGTGGGTTGTCACTTTCACTATAACCCTTGAATGAGAAGAGAAGCCACCCACCGACACCAATCATTCAAATCCATCCCATAATCATTTACTCCTCTTTTCAACAACTAACAAAATACCTCAACATTTTGTAATCACTACTGTACATCAGAATGTGCCCTTCATGAATGCATCACTTCAGTACCTTCTTGTTCATCGTCCAGCTATACCATGTTTTATCTTCAGACAACACGAATTTGTCCATGAACATTGCCTCTATGCACTTGTTGCTGTCAAAGCTGCATTACGCGTCGACTTGAAGAATATTGTTGCATATTGTACCCTTGGTCACCGACTCTCTTTGAGGATCTATCCTCCACTGCCCGTCAACTATGAATTTTATCTGAAAGGTCGATAGAAGATGTGAAATTACAGCCATGTTCTTCGATGAAATATAGCATGATTGTTGGGTGGCAAACCTCATATGTCCCGGGATAGAGCCACAGCACCGTTGACCAAATTTTGGGTTTCCTGGAAACAAGTTGGAGGTTATTGTTAGCTAGCACATGCAAATCATCTTCAACATCAATCTCTCGCTCTCTCTCTCTCTCCCTCAAGCCTTTTGGAACTTGGGCCACCGAAAAAGGAAATAGTAATGACGGAGAGAGACAGAGCTGAAAAGGATAGAATTTGAAAATCTAGTGCAGAAATAATGTCTAAACCACCGACAGAAGTGCAGAACATGAAATAAGAACTACCATACTTTTCTTGCCTACAAATGTGTATTGAGATCCATAAAACGAAATTAAGGATATGTAGAGACTTGCGACATAAGCAATGAGAAGAGTGAGAAATGTATGAAAGACCTTGGTCCAGCGGGGTCACTGCTGTCAGATGCTGGCAGTGGATCCAATTTAATCTTATGATGCCAACCATTGAAGCTACCCGCAACTTCCACAATTTCACCATCCCCCGAATATTGGATCTCAACCTGATAAAATAAGGTGACTAACCCAAGTCAGTGTGAGCATGTGAAAAATTTCTCCCACAGAGTAGATCTATAATGATACAAGTATAACGACAATGCGCACAAAGACGTGTACCAAAGAATGGCACATTTAAAATATAATTGGTTAATTACAATGTGTAAACATATACTGATACTCTGTTGAATAAGCATGAAAAACTCTGGGCCTGAGAGGCAGGTGTTACCTCCTCTAGTCCGGACAAGTTTTCTTCCACAGCATGTAATTCCACATCTTTTTCATGGATAATTTCCTGGGCTTTATTGATCTCTGTTTCAACCTTGCTTTGCAAAATGGAGAGAGCATGCTAAAGAGAGAAAAAAAACCAATGTATAAATAAGTGAATTGAAAATATCAACCAATAAATTTTCAAACAATAGCATAACTGTTGACTCTATGGATAATGGAGTACACCAAGATCCTTTTAGAAGGCAGAAGCGCCATATGCCTGACATAAATATTTGAAAAGTTTTTAGAAGTGGGCAAGGGGGAATGAAAAATGAAGCACTTTCTCATTTAGCATGTTAAACAACCAAATGGACTAATTAAAGATAAATGTCGTGGATATAATATTTCTTAATTACAATTTCACATAGTAATTAGAAAAACCAGCACAGATGAGATGGACCAACTAATTTTTTTCAGGAATCATCTACAAAGTTTTTAAAACAATCAAACTGAAGTGGCATACTATGTCCGTGGAAACAAAAAGTAAAAGAAACATGGATCGTGTTCTCTGTCAGCAGAATGCATTCTTTAACAGTCTCAAGAATAGGTAGTTTATCTACCTTTTCCTTCTCAATTTGTTCCTTTAGTCGGGTCAACTCCAACTCCTTCTGATGCTAAGCAGGCCCGGCAATAATAAACATGTTTAGTGTACATATAAATCTAGATGAGCCGGCTATGAAAAAAAGTAAAATTGATACCAGCATGAACTTGAGATGATTAATCTCAGCCTGGTCCTCGTTGTTAACAGTCTGTATTACATACAAAACCGAGATGTCAGAACAAGCAGACAGTAAAACTTGAGTTTTTATAAAACGAAATATATAACAACCTCATCCAGATTATTGCCAGAATCAGGGCTTACAAGTCTTTCGCTTGGGTTTTGGTCATCCCTACAGAAAACGAAAAAAACTAAAATAAATACACCACAGGAACAAAAGAACATCGAGTGCGTCAACATGGAAATAAGATACATTAGAGACGAATAAAGCAAGAGTGAGGCATCCAGTTGTAAAAACAACAAAAAAAATTAAACTGGGGATCGGTCACCATGCAGAAAAGCCTCAGCCAAAAAAGTTACACATTTCTGTATACGATAAAAAAATGAGACGAACATACAAATTCAAGTTGCAGAAGCTTCTAAGTACATACACAGCTTGACAAGATTGTATGATATGGGCATTTCCATGAACCTGACACAACTATAAAAATGGGTGGACTAGCATTCAAGGCTCCCGCCATTTTATGGCTGCTCTTTCCTGACTCAAGTGGTGATCTTAAGAGATCACAAGGCAACAATCTTATTGTTGTGCCATAGCTCATCCTCTAAATAACACAAGTAGAAGAATACTTAAAGTTATACCTAACTTTATTCAAACCATTTTTTTTAATTTTGCAATGAATGATGTCAGAATAGTCGATTTGGCACTTTGACCAGATATACAAAGAACACAAACCTAAGGTGATAATTTGCTGTCAAGGGAGGGTGAACCGACTTGGATGTTGATACACTCCCATTTAATGTTACATCTGATTTATCTTCAGCAAGCACATATTCTGCATTCTCTTCAGCTACAGTCCTTGGTTTAACTCCTATAGCTTCATCCCATGCCTTAAGTCCCTTGCTTTCTTGAACACCACTTTCATCTGATGTGGAATAGACATGCTCAACTTTAAGTTTCAGCCGCATATTGGATATGATTAACAAAGTAAATTGATGGCAGTTCATTTTGCAAACTCAAATGCAAGTCTAAGTCATGAAAAGTTGACATTAAACTTCTGATATTCACCCTAGGTGGACATTATATCAAGTGTTGGGCTAGTGAGTAAAAGCAGTTAGTTCCACATAACACAATAGGTAAATCTCCTAATATTTCAAGTTTCAATATGAGAATCGATCTTCATATTGCGCATGAAAATGCATGGCAGTCTAGCTAGATTAAAAACAAATTATAAATGCATATATAAAAAGCTAACTATGGTTGAACTTATTTAACTGAGTAATCAGTTACGGTGACTTCATAACCTTCAAAGGTGCATAAAAACAATCTTAAACTTGAAAAACACAACCAGACTAGTAAGCTTATTCAGAAGTCTATCAGTACTAATGTAACAAATGAACGACCAGAGATTATATGCAATACATCAACACGCTTGTTAGTACCAATACTAAACCATCAAACTGAGTAAATAAAACTATTGTTACCCCAAAGTTACCTTCGACCAAATCCAACTCTCCATTCTGAATAAACTTTGCAACCTTTTTCTTCAATGAGAGATTGGATGAAGACTCTGTGGGCATGCCATCAGAATTGAAAGTGGATTCAATTTCTGAACTAGGTGAACAGTCAACTACAGATACATCTTGGCCGATACCGCTCGCCTTCTCATCCTTAATTTTTAAATTTTCATTTTCGTCAAAGGAAGAACTAACTGAAATTTCTTGGGGCTTGGAATCACTGTCCTTGATGAGATCTGAACCTACAATATTCAAACTGCCTGGATAACTTTCTGTGGACGAGCCTTTGGTTGATAAGGAATTGTCATCAACCACATTGTTTACTGCATCTTCATGACCATTTAAATTGTTTGAGCTGTCTTCCTCCAAGGGACTGGTTGACAATTTTATGGGCATCCCATCCTGGTCAATGGAGTTGAGATATGGATTATTAGTCAAACTACCTGAATAGTCATCAATGACAGACATTTCCATTGATAAAGAATCACCTCCAACCCTATTGTTCACCTTTTCATTTCCATCATCTTCCTCCAACGACTTGCCTGGTGTTTCAGTTGAGATGCCAACACTGTCACTGGAGTGGAGATATAAATCAATGTTTGGACTACTGTCCCCAAGAGAAACTGCAGTTGAGAAGGAGACAACTTCAACAGTTCTATTTACCTTCTCATCCTGACCTTTTGAAAAATTTGAGGTTATCAATAAGAACAGCAATCACTACACATGAGAAACTATGAACATATAAAATAACCATATATAGACCTGTTAAGCTATCTTCACAACCAACAGTGGCTTCTTGTGCTGTACCTAAGCTTTTCTCCGCATTCAACTCAATAATATCTGATTTTCTTGAGTTGGGAAGAAGCTCTCTGAGAAGTTTGTGCCCCCTCCGTCGGACAATGTAGGCAAGTTCATTCCTATAAATCATAGGACAAAAAGGAAACCATACAAGTTAAGTTAACATCCAAGACATTTAACAATAGACACCATTACTATAACAATGGATCATCATTTATCTTGATCGGACAACACTAACCAAAATCACAAGAGCCAACATACAATACAATTCTGAACTAGTTGCAATCGAGCTAAGTCATTGCCAAAACTACTCAATATCAAAGAACAAATGCAAAATTGCCGCAGAAGTTCATATACACATCAAATTTTCCACTAACAAAGCAAGTCATATTAAAGTTTTTGCATAATATTATTCATGTGCAGCAAACCCTAGGAATGCAATGCAACTCAACAGAACCCATCTCCAGAGCAATGAGAAAAATTGAACACTTCAGAATGGGTGGGAAAAAAATAAAGGGTCAGCGAAGAAGAACCTTCCATGGTGTAAAAGCTCCTTGGTGGAAGGGACATGGTCCTCTGGAAGCCCAACACAAGCAAGAAACTCCCGAATCTCACTGCAGAGCTCCGCATTGCTCTTCACCTTTTTCCTAATCCTACACACCCCCAAAAACAAAACCCAAATCAACAACTGCAAAAATAGAGACATGCCTCTGATTTCGAGCGTAAACGACAAGATCAAGAGGAAGAGAATGAGCAGTACCTGGGAGTCCTGGACGCAGAAGCACGGATAGTGAAGCGTTTCGGAGATGGGTATGCTCTGAAAAGACGATTCGAACTCGGTTTTGGTTGTGGGCTCAGGAAGAGCTTACGGGAAGGGAGCAAAAACAGAGGTGGGGGTTGAAGGAGGAAGCTAACGGCAGCCATGAGAGAGCACAAAGGTCTGCTCTGGGCTCCTGAAGCATTGAGAGGTCGAAATGTTTCTGGGCTTTCAGGGAATTTTGAGGCCTCGACTCGAGACAGAGAAATTGGATCAATGATTGTGAGGTCCAATGGGTTTCTGTTTTCTGAAATCAACCGCTCACTCTCTTCCAGTAAGAATTTGGTTTTACCAGATTTCTATTGTTGTCCTCATCAGTTGCTTTGCTCATTCACATGATCTTCTCCGCTTTACTCGTCCTGGATTTTTTGCCTTTGTTTATTCAAAAAATGTTTAAATTTGAAAAAGCATAAACATAATCCATAATATTGTTTTAAGATAAATAATTAAAAAGGATTATTTAATGATCTAATCCATTCATTCCTTGTTGTTAGTTTTATGATTAGTTTCTACTATATTTAAAAAGAGGTAATCCCGTTTTCATATAGTATGTTACGATATTACATTTCTCACAAAGTGCATATAAAATTATGAATAAAACATAATCATGATTCATTTTGTATCAATTAGCTACAAGGTGTCAGCTTGTTATTAAGTGGCATATGAGAAGACTAAACTACCCCCAAATACTAATAGGTCTGTTGGCTATTGATTGTTTGTGGTCTACACTTGATTTGAAAAACGATTAGATTTTTGGAACCCTAAATTAGGTTTGTGTTCGAATTGATTTTAGGGTTTGTGAAATGTTTGGATTTCGAAAAATTTAGTCTTTGCTCTATTTGGGTGTGATAAAATTATTTGAAAACTAAACCCTAAATTAGGCTTGTGTCAGATTTGGGCTTTCTTAAATCTATACTATATATAAAGGAGTAAGAATTGTGTATGTTGGTGTCCGTTGGCGTTCTCTTTGTCTGGCTTGCATCTACCCGCTTTCTATAAAACAAGAAAATTTTATCCAAATTCTTTGATTCGTTCTCTTAAAAATACCATCAACCATTTTTGTGGCAAGAAAAAATTAACGATTCCAGCGGACGCGTGAGATTCCGGTAACGATTACACCGCGGAGGAGTTGGAGGAAATTGGGCGGGACGGAGGCAATTGACGGTGTGGCGGTAGATACAGAATCGCTGTGGATTTCGCCGACCCTTCTTCTCCGGCTCCTACGAAGATGTACATCGTAAAGTCCCGACCTTTATCGATTTGGGTTTGGTTAATATCGTTTGGTTGAGTCATTACTGTGGTTTTCTGGGTAGGGTCATGTTTCTCCAGACTCTACCCAACATGGTCAAGTCTCAATTCTGTCTTTTCTCGCACTGGAGCACGAGAGGTTTAGCAATCAAGACTTGCCCAGGCTTGCTCGTGATGTTTTGGGAGGAAATGAGGATGTTGATTTCTAGGCCATTAAAGCTGCACACAACCTGCTCGACGTTTTGTCCAAGTTATGAGGGGATTTGTTTGAGTTTGGATTTTGGGGGAAACTTCATATCTAACTCCTAATTTAGCTTTTATAATAATTATTATTTTTCATTACCTCTTTTTTGTCTTCTATGTTCTCTGGTCTGTCATCTTCCTCTCAATCACAACCACCCTCTTACAGCCAATCTCCTCCTTACTGATTCATTCTCAAACGCCCACTTCAAGCTCTCGTCGCCACCTCCTCCGATTTTGATTCGGGATCACTTTCTTTGGTAATTTTTTGGCGCAATTTATTGTTCATAGTTGAGTTGTGTTTCTGATTTTAGTGAATTTGAAGCTTTTGTATATATACGCATTCATTTTTTTGGTTTACGAATCGTTGGATTGTATCTGTTCGTTTCTGGTTTCTGGTACTCCCTCCATAGATTTTAATGGAGTTGCATCGTGAATATTTTTGTGATTTTAATGTTATGGCAATTGCAAAGGGATAATTCTAGAAGAAATGGGTTTGGGTCAGTGAAGGCAGATAGTGAAGGGTTGTTGAGTAATGCTCTATTTGTTCTTATTAACTCTCATATTCTTTTCCCTGATTCCATCTCCTTTTTAAGCCCACGTCGAATCGTGTCTCGTTTTGGTTCAATTTGAGTAGAATTTGACATTCACGTTTATTGAATTATAGTTAGATCTAGGGTTTTGGGATGATGGGTTTCTTTTTGTTGTGTTCAATTAGGCGGGAATGGGGTGTTTCATGTTTGGGTTATCTCAAATTGGTTGAATTTTAGGTACGATCTTTTGTTTACATGCACACTAAATGGGTAAATGTTGGGTATTGCTAAAACCGGATGTTTTTAGGGCTTAGATCTTAACTGGGTTTCTTGATTTCGTGTTTCGAAACAAAACATGTTAAGGTCAAAGTCGTCTGGTTTCATCATTGTGCCTTGAAATCTATCTACTTTGTTTCCCTGCGGGAAAATTAAAATTTTGAGTTCTTATGATTTAGTTCTGTTTGAGAACATGAAAGGACAAATTGAACGGTGCCAATTTGAAATTGATACATGTTTTGTTTGTTACATACCGAAAAACGAAAAAACGATCAAACTATAGCCTATGAATTATGACATTGGTGAAGGTTAATCGATTCAGCTTTCCTGTAAAACACGTAAGAATGATTAAATTAAAAAATTAGTTAATCGATTATGTTCTTATGTGAAACGATTAATTAAAATAATTATATTAATCGATTATAGTTCTCTATGGAACACATGCACAATCAATATAAATTTCAATTGTCAATTTGAGTTTAGTATGATATTTATTTTCAAGAACACGAAAAGACATACTGAATGGTTTCAAGTGTTTAACTCAAACACATCAAGTGTTTTCTGTATGAGAATAGGAATGGACATATTGTTCAAAGTTGTGTAAATAAAATACACCAAACCAATTCCATACAAGAAAACGTTTGCATATGTTAAACGGTTTGAGTTGGAACACGTTGAATGATGTTTCAAACAATATATTTCACTTCAAAAAACGTCAAATTGTTTGAATTTGGTTTGAAGAAATTGAAATAAATCTCTTATGTGAAATAAATTGACGAAATTCAGTTTCATATATTGTGGAAATAAATTACTGTGAAATGTTATCTACGTACCATACATTCGTTAAAGACTTGGATGCAACCTCTTAAACTCACAAAGCTTCGAGATGTTGTAAGGATAAAAAACTTAGTTTTGACTATGAACGGAATGTATGTGAGAAATGATTATGTTTCCATCAAGTTCTACAAACTAATACATTTCGTGTTAGTCAAAATTGATGAATAAGATAAAAGGAACGCTTCTTATATATTAAGTCATTCTATGCGTGACATGAAAATTTTGGACAAATTAACTAAGTAGCGTTGCATATGTTATGGCTCCGAAAGGATGTCATTTTGACACATTTCACCCATAACTAATTGGTTTTTAGTCTTGATTAAACGTTAATTCATATCACATTGGGAACTTGTGATGCTACAAGGATTTATGGCATGTGCAGGAGGAAAGCAGGAAATAAGCCCTAGTTTCGAGGGTCAAAACCGGGATGGCTTGGCGTGTAAGAAAATGGGTCAGCAATGGACTCATCTCGGCCCTTCGGATCGGAAGTCCAAGTGGAGTCCACTTCCTCTTCCTCTGGTCACACTAGACCGGTGTAACCAGAGGAGTCAAGCACCTGAGGGCACCTCCGATGGAGACTCCACACCGGAATCTTAGAAGGAGGGTTCCCTAACGGCCATACCGATGAAGACTCCGAAGCGGAGGCGAGCCCGGAATCAGAGAGAGTTCTGTCCGGTCTCCTGACCGGAGACGTGAGCGGAACTTAATTCTGGCAGCATCTATAAATCATATTTGAGTTTTTACATTTGGGGGACTTTTGACCAATTGGCTAGATCCGAGATTTTACCCTCCACACCCACTTTTCCTCTCATTTTTCACTCAGCTACACTCATGAAGGTGCTTGGGAAGTGTTTTGGATGCAATTATTAGAGCTTGAACATAGCTTGGAGGAGAAGATGGAGAGCTTGAAGATGGAGACTATTTTGCCATGAGCTTTTCTTCTAAATCTTCTTTGTTTAGCTTTGTTGAACGCTTGTGCCTTGTTAATTTTGGAGTTATGTGTTCGGATTTGACATTTGCATCCATGGCTCGGGGCTAAAACTCTTGACCATGAGTGCTAGACTTTGTGATTTCACTTTATGTTAATTCTTGCTTTGATTTGGCCAATTAGAGTAGTTCGGCTAGGTTAGTGACTTGACTTCGAGAGAAGCAAGCCTAACGGACCTAGGGTCATTGAGAGTAGAGGCCCGAGGCCGTGCTAAGACACCTCCGAAAACTCTTAGTTGCTACTTGTCGATAGAATGCAGTGTAGAGACGTAATTGATCCCGAGAGGGTAAAGTTCGTCTCAACATTAGGCTAGTTCCAATGCCGAGAGGCGGAGCTAGTATTTAGGATAGACTATCACTACATTTGTCACCTAGAATTGATAAGAAAAGTTAATAACTCGGAATTGTAAAGGCTACCCATTGTGCTTCGAAACAAAGAGTATTATTCATTTCGTATTCTCGTAGTTTTGCATGCGTAGAAGTTATAACTAGCTATAAATAGTTGAACCTCATCATAGTCACCTTTTTCCTATCGCACTGGCACAAACACTCGATCGAACAACTTCGCAACCCGACATTAGTCCCCGTGGAGATACCCCGGTACTTACCGGAATTTTATTACTTGTGATCACGTACACTTGCGTGAGGAGGTAAAGTGTGTCTTTAATCGAGCACACTTTTGCCATACAACACAGATTAATAAACTTAAAATCCCAAAAATTTAAATGTGAATTTGTGATGAATCAAAACTAATATGATCTTTCTTTGTTACATTGTAAAGATATATGAACCGTCTGATTTAATCAGTAATGAGTTGTTACGATACATGTGGGGGAAACTAATATGTCAGCTGATCATCTTATTAAATATGGAAACTCATATGAAAGTAGACAACGTGCCACATGAATTATGGAAATGTTCCAATAATTACTTAAGAACGTAGAGGGTTTCTTGCTAAAGTTAATGGCTCTTTGCCAAATAAAATGAGAAATATGTCTAAATTGGCTGAAAAAGATTTTCATTGGTCATGCAGGACATTACAATGTATGTGAGAGCCTATTGTATTACAAGAACACTCCCTTACTCTAGTGGGAGATAAAGTGGCATGGAAATCCTCAAGATAAACTATAAGAACTAGATCCACATTGGAATCTAGTCTGTACTCATGGTTAAAATCGGTAATGTCGAGTGGCTACGGAACACCTTGAAGGATATTTTTGAATAGTCAAACTTGTCCCTGTAGTGTTCATTGATTGTGGTACAAAATCATTAATTATTAGGGTACAAAGCTAGATGTATAATGGTAAAAAGTGACATGCATCGTCAACTTAACACCGTTGAACAACTGATCTCAACTAGAGTTGTCTAAATTAATTGCGTGATATCAATAGATAACAAAGCGGATCTACTAACTAGAAAGTTAAAAAGAGATCGAGTTAATAAAACATTGACAGGAAAAGGACCAAAAGCCCAATGATTATTAAGGCGTTATGTGAAGGAAAACTGAACCTAGTTGATTGGAGATACCAAGAGTTAGGTTCAATGGGACAACCTAATTGCATAAACCTTGTGAGGTTACTGTAGGGGTACATACTTAGATCCATTCCTGTGATGTACAAAGTGACAGAAAAAACAGATACGACTAAGCTATGCTTTTAATGATTTTTTGTGCATCACGAGGTTGAGCAAAAGAAACAACCTATGTGAGAACAAAGTGGGGTTGCCTCAAGGAAGACTAATTGGGTTTAGTTCTCTTAAGTTCTTGCAGAATCAAAAGATGTTCATGACCATAACGAACATAAACATAAGAACCAAAATGGCGTGTTTAGTTGTATCTCTATGGAATATATCATCGTTTACACAAAACGACATAATAGTTCAAAGACATCGCGTCTACTAATTTGTCAGTAAAGTAGATATATTTTCACTAGGGAATGTATAAGAGTCTTGCCTACCTATTCTATGCATGTAACGACTATATAAAGGATCACTATGTCGTGTCGAGACTCGAGTCTTTTTAATTTCTCGTTTTTCGACATTGTTAAATTTCATTATGTGAACGATTGCTGGAAAAAAATTTATTTCTAATGAAGTTTACTATTAAATGAAAAGCATTTTCTTTTGAATGTATTTAAGCCATCAGTTGTTGCTTTGATTTTCTTTTATTAGTGTTGGATCCTATGCTCTTTGGCTTGCACCACAAATAACATGATCGAATAACTTATGTTGAGCCATAATATTTTCCTCGTTTCGTATTTGAATTCTTCTATTCGATGATTCGTTCCGCACGATTAAGAGTTCGTTAATGTTATCGTTATATCATGGGAGGCTATGGGCATACGAGATGTATATAGTGCTAGGAGATCGGTCTCGAGTTTCAATAGAAACCACCCGAACGAAGATCGAAAAGCTGTTCGACGAACTTAGATACTGTCGACGAATTAGATTTGCTTCAAGTGGATTCCTTTCACTCAGAACCAAGCTCCGACTAAAATATCAAATCATAGACAACGAGATGAAGAATCTAATGGGAAAAAAACATTATTTTTTGGAAGGTTGTAAATCTTGTTGTACGAAACGAACAACAACATTACAAATTCACCGTCCACGAATAAGTTTCGCTTCGAACGAAATTCATATGGTCGAAATCAAGAATCAGCAAAAACACCAAAGTTGTGAAGGACGAAGCGGCGAATACAATGCCATCAAGATCAGAATTTTCTGACGTCTATACCCACCAGACAGTATTCGTACACATTGTAACATTATTGTAAATTGTCTTTAATATTGTTTTCGTGACAATATTTTTTTATAAAACCTTTTATAAACAAATAAGGTTTTGCTTGTTAATACATATGGTTCATTAGGGGTGAGCATGGAACCCGAACAACCCGGCCCAACCCGCCCGTTCAGAGACCCAACCCAGAGTGACCCGAGCCAGGAACGGGGCCAGAAATCAACCTATGGGCCGGTTGGCGAGCTAGATTTGTGCAACCCGGGCTAACCCGGCCCAAACCCGCCTATTCAATGAACAAGTATCCCATATATATTATTTATTCCTCAACCCATTTATTATCCATCCCCAAACCCCAGCCCATCACCTATTATCTTCAAGCTCAGCCCACACACTTGCTCTAGCAGTACAACTAAAAAGGTTAAGTAACTCAACTCAACTCATTTAAGAGTCCCACATCGCCCAAATTAAAAACTTTCCTTCTCATCTTCTTTATAAATAGAGAAACTTCCATGCTCTCACTTTCCATAATAATAAACGATTCATTGTGGTTCTCTTTCACTGATAACAAGGGTCGTACTATAAAAAAATTAATATTCCTGATATGAATTTAATTTTTGTAATAGTTTAAAATTTTAATCTATTTTGGGATTGAGCTTTTAGTCATAAAAAAATGGGTCACCATCGTGGTTGGTCGGGTTATGCTCAACCCGAAACCCGCCCGGGTTCAACCCGCCTTACAACCCGTGGGGCAGGTGGATAAATAGGCCGGGAATGGGTTCAGTTTTTATCAACCTGTGATTGTCGGGTTGGCCCAAAAATAAGGCTGGGCTGCCCCAACCCGGCCCATGCTTAACCCTATGGTTCATGCCCAATTATTTTCACAAACTTAACTTCATAATCAATTTGTGTTATCTACTATATTCTTGACCAACTTGTTACAATAATTCCCTTTCATGAACAAATGGTACTAAAAATTAAACAAAAAATTACAATAACTTATATATTGATGATGAAAAATCAAATACAACTTACAAACACATTGGTATTGTAACTATATTCACAATGATAAAACACTAAAAGTACATACACTTCAAAGCCAACCAACTTATTATTAACACCAACAAAACTACTAGTTTTTGGACTTTTTACAATTATAATGCTATTGAATAAAAAAATTACAAATATGTGTTACTATTGAAAATAATTTGAAATCTATGTTTGGGGCTCTTTAACTTTACACATGTCAAGCACCAATTGAGGGGATTTTTGACTAAAATAAATCAGAGAAAATTTATTGAGATTGGCGCTAGTGCTATAGAGAGCTGCCACGTGGCAGCAGCCAATTGTCCCGGTTTAGCCTCTTG
>JAYMTP010005167.1:0-13775 GCA_036897365.1 Geranium brycei
TTAAAGAAATTAGGTAAAACTTAGTCATAGTTTAAAGACATTATATAAAATTTTCTCTAATAATTTTCATTCACACGAATATAAAACCAGGGTCATAGAATACGTAATGCACGTTATGATCTTATTATTTTATGCTATGTAATATATAGTCATTGTTTACTATATATATATATATATATATATATTTGGAGAAAATGTTTACTATATATATTGATACGGCTGATTTGTGCATTTCAATGACTCCATGTGTGTATCATTTAAAATAACGAACAAGCAACCCACCTTACACTATACTGTATACTATAATATCAACAAATTGTTTATAACATGTATGGGTCTACGTGCTATAAAGCGACAAAATTGTCATAAATAATTCATATTTATATATAGTCAAAAGCAGTGAAACAAATATGGATAGTAATTAGTAAAGAAACCTATATGTTTAGGTATTGGTGGCATTCTTTTAAAGTTAAAAGTTAAAACAAGCTTCTTCAACACATACACAAACTTTAATCTGCCTTCATCAATAAACTCGTTTTCATAATAGATTAAATTTAAACTCAACTTCTTATAAGTTGTGGTTTTCTAGTGGTGAATTATTTAGGATATAATATTATAACTTTATAAGTGACTAAGAGAGCAATCCAAATACGAGACAATGACGCCTTTTAGAAATATATACTAACAAATTAATTTTTTTTTATAAACAAAACGAGAAAAACTTTACGGTGAAACATCTAAAGAAAGATACACAGTCAAAAGTAGGGAAGACAGACCCCTCACCCAACGACCAATCAGTATCAAATAAAGCCGCTCCAACTAAATAGCGAGTCACCTTATTCATTAATCGATTACAATAACATACTTTGACATTTGGTAAAATTTAAAATAGATAACTACATTCCGCCAGAACGGTTCCCCAAACAAAAAAGACCTACCACCCACGTTGATGGCTAAGACGACAACTTGCTAATCAAATTCAATGAACATCCTCCCTGGATGCCAATCCCCAACATCGAGCTAATGGAGGGCCTCCCGAATAGACAACGCCTCCACCGTCACCGAGTCAAAGATGCCCAACCAAACTCCATTGGTTATGAACTACAATCCCCAATTCATACACGCATGATTCAGCGTGTACAGGTCCATCTACATTAAGTTTAAATCATAATGATAAGTTTTTGTAGGTCGTGGGATTCAAACCGACCGTGACCAAGTAAAAATGTAAGGCCAATAACTAATTGATTAATGAGAAAATTGCAAAACGTCTCCCTTCACTGTGTTTTTTTTTGCACAAACTCTCCTTTCACTGTATTTTTGCAAAAACTCTCATTCACTCATGTTCATATTTGCAAAAACTCTCAATTCTTCATGTTTATTTTTGCATTGTCTATGCAAATCCATGAAAATTAATGGAAGTGTCTCTTAAGTGTTAACTCAAACGTGCTTAAGGGTAGACATTTTGGCAACGAAACCGGAGACCGCATCCGAACAAACTGGAACCGGGACCAGAGAACCAGGATTTGCGTGTAACGGTTCTAGTTATTAAAATAGAGAATCGTTGAGTCCGATTCGGTCTGATTTTTGACCGGTTTGGGCTGATTTTTGACCCACCCCTAAACGTGCTAACTTAAACGTCCAACACATAAGTGACATTTTCGTTAATTTTCACGAATTTGCACGGAAGGTGCAAATTTGAACATGAATGAGAGAAAGTTTTTACAAAAATACAGTGAAGAGAGAGTTTTTGCAAAAAGAACACGCACTAAAATAAGACTGTTTATACAATTTTTCATTGATTAATTGTGATATTATATTTTAATATACATAGATATGTACATATTGGCAAGTGATAATAATATATAAAAAAATGAATACCTCTTGGCTCTTGTGATATGAGAGTATTCATGCTACTAGAATAGTAGAATCACACCGACTAAATACTAATAAACCATCAGACATTGACATATAGTATTGATATTGAAGTACTTATAATCATAATTTGTGTATCTCACTGGTAATTAAATAAAAACTTGTATATAAATAAATTTTGGAAATTACTGATTGAGTTTTGGTGAAGTACGGTACATTTTGGTGCCAAGAGGAAATCAACACGTGTCCGTATATACTGTCTTGTCACCCAGTCTTTGTTCCTTTCACCTGACGAACCGACTGATGGGCCGACTCGGTTCGTATATACCACTTGTAATTTGTAAACTCCAATAATTTAATTCTAATTAATATTTACTATTTATGGGGGCCCCACAAGATTCGCTACGATCCTAGACGCGGTTGAGTTAAGATACTGTGGTACAGCTCCCATCGCAGCCTCACATCACATCACATCACCGTTCAACGGCTCATGTTTAGCACGTAATTATTAGAAGGAAAAATGATAGTTTTGATGAATTTAACTATGGTTGATTCACACCCTAATCTTTTTACATTTATTTTTATTACTTAAATTGTCGGTTTGAGATGATTGTTAACATTCCGTCACAATTAACAGCATAAGTTAGGGCATATATGCGTACACGTGATACCTAAATTACTCTTAACTAAAGAAACAAAAATGAAAATAAACCCAAAAATCAAAGGAATACAGTGGGTGTCTTCTCCGACAAGCTCTGATGTCTTCTCGGCAGCGGCGTTTGCATACGGCGACCGAGCTGAAGTCGAAACCGCCACTTAGTCTCGAGCTAGATTCTCTCAATTCCTTTACTCATCCTTCGCCTCTGCGTTCGATATGAGATTTTGGATTGATTACTTGAATTGAATTAACTTTTTTTATTTATGATATTGTGTGGTTCGTGGGTTTGGGAAAATTTAGGATTTGAGTTCGTTTTAGTAAGGATTGATGGCTAGGGTTTTAGAAGTTTAGAATTGAGAACTTTTGTAGGGTTTCTATTTAGATTAAGTTTCAGATCCAAATCCATAACAGAAATACTCCCCAAAACACATTGCGGCGTCGTCCTCTCTCCCTGCCGTCACTGGCCGCCATCGCTGAATCGCCGGCCTCCTCCCCGCAGCCAAGCACCCTGCTGAATCACCGACCTCCTCTCTCTTCGCCGCCACTGTGCATCTCAATTTTTGGAAGCATTTCGTTAGGATTGAATGTTCTTATATATAAATAGTAGTTTGGTCATTTGAAGTTCTCGTTAACTGAGTTAACACACATATCCCAAATTGATAGTTAGAAGAATACTTCAAAGAGAAAATGTAAAGATTATGGTATCAAAGTGTAAAAACCATGTATAATTATGTGTGGTAAACTGTCATTTTTTTCTTATTAGAATTAAGAGTTTATCGGTTCAATTTGGACTTGAACTGCAATTGAAAAATTGGAAATCATGTACAATGGTTCAGTTTGAGTATTAATTAAGAGAGAACTATTGATTGCGGCTTGCTTTTAGTATTAATTCTGACATCATTGTAATTAACCGGCTAAGAATTGAATCAGACCCACTCACGCATAACATTACATTTAAATCACAACATTCTATTGATTCACAAACTTTACATTTCAGTTGAGTTGTAATATTTAGACTATATCATTCAGTTTTTGTATCATTTCCTTATAATCATAAAATTTAAGTTTTAGTTTATAAGTTTGGCCCAAATTCGTCTAACTCAAACCACAAAATGAGCCTTAAAATCAACCGGTGAGACCACATAACTGAACCTTATGACAACGGTTAGAACCGGCCGAACCCAATCACACGATTATGATTTTAGTTTTCAAATTCAAAAACCGGGATAACCGGTCCTTTCTGATTCCCAATCGGTTTGGTCCTATTCCGATCATGGACATTGGACACACCCCTAGTTATAACAACCGCAAATGCAGGATAAAGCTAACCGGGGTTGGGTCAACAGAGTAGCTTGTCAAGCACTCAATACGCAGTCGTATTGTTGACCGTATCGAGAACTTTAACATGTCTCGGGTTGGTCAAACGTGTTTTTAATTTACTGTGAAAAAAAAAGGGGAAAAGTAGATTGAAGCTGCAGAGAGGAGCAGATATGTGAGCTGGGAAGTGGGAAGAGTTAGAAGAAGACGATTTGCTGAAGATTTTGCTTTGGCGTACTTAACACACATGTGCATTATTGGACCCATCTAATATCCAATTTGTACCATATTTTTCAGTTCCTGTACGTACTCAGTATTTGCCTGGCTTTCTATTTCTTATCATGCTCCGGATTTTACAGAGTATTGCTCCTTCCATGTTCTCCAGTGGACTCATGCATGAATCTCATAGTGACTGTACATTTATATATAGACATAGTGTTAACTGTGTTGTGGTACGGTAAGTAGATGACATGGTGTGAGTTTATTGAAAACAAACATTGGATGTACGTGAGATATTAATTCTGTCCCAACACTTCTTCTAATAGTGAGGAAATAGTAAGGTTGCTGTACCTTTGACTCGGTCGACTTGCTGAATATGATTTTTATGAAAAACATTAGCTACTTGCTGAGAAGAATAACTGGTGGGACAATATCCCAACTTAAACTCTTGAAACTGGGAAGCTGATGATAAACTTCATTAACATCGCGTCCAAACACGATTCAGTAGCAAATATAGTAAATTAAAATGATGAACCAATAAAGTCACAGATCGAAAACAAAACGACTCGACCCATTTAACATAATGCAGAGCCACGACCTCCACCTCGACTGGATGGAGAAACCTCGTGACCTCGCAGCAGAACGCTTTAAACAGGGTTCTTCGATAACCCTAGAGACAAATCGACTCGAACCAGTTAGCATTATGCAGAGCCACGACCTTCACCTATGATGACTGGAGAATCCCCGTGATCCCATTGCATAACGTATTAAACAAGATTTCTCTCGATCAAACATGCAATCAATATCCTTGCTCCAACGATGGCGATTGACATCTCTAGAGCAATCACGAATATTTAATAATCCAAGTCCTCCAAGCTTTTCGTGCTTACTAGGATCAGCTCATCGACGCCAGAGAACTCCAATCCCTCCCAGTATTGAACTATAAGCAGAGATTGAACACTTGAAAAACAAACCAATTGAACTGGATGAAAAAAACAGTCAAACCCTCGGCTTTGTCTGTCCAAAATTGCTCTCCCGAGTCTCCAGGACCGTCAACCACCGGCAGAACGCCTTCCACATGGTCGCCCAAGACAAACCCTATATTCTCCCTCTCCAATTTCGGTGAAAATCGGCCACAACTCACGAAAATCGTCCATCCCAACACCCGAATCCGGACAAAGCTCACTAAGAACCGCCCACACCTACCAACACCGCTGCACAACAAAAAAACGCCAGAGACAGACGCTCTCAAATTGAAAAAAGAAACCCTACACAACGGGCCAAAGATGCGTCGAAAAACAAAAAACTCTGAATTGCCACTCCCGCAAGGAGTGAAACAGCCACAAAAAAGTCATTTGAGTTGCTGAGTATGATAGTTTTTAGTGCATGATGCATATTTTCTATTTCAATGACAAAAAAAATGTATTTGTACTGTTTACGGTTATTAATTTTGTGAAAAATGGATGTGATTCACTTTATTTTATAGGGTTTGATGATATTATTACAATGACTTAGAATATCACATTTAAAATATATGTGTATTTGATTTCAAAAAATATATATGTGTATTTATTTATCAGCTTAAATATAAATTTTATAAAATTTTATACAATATAATGTTCAATTGGGACTACCGAAATTTATTAATTAATTAAGAAAGCCAGTAATTAATCAATAAAAAAGTAATACTTTATTGGGATAAATTTATAATGAAATATGTTGCCAATTTAGAAACGATCTTCAATCTTCTACTCCACTAATATTGTTCCATGTATGTATATCAAATAAAGGATCAAAATCGCTCCTAATCTCCAACTTTATTATGATTTTTTTGTTCAATGTATTATTGTAAGAAAATTAAAAATTATTTCCTATAAATGCACAATCAAACTATACCAACATAAACAAATTATGCACACACACGAAGGTAGCAAGTATTGCCTGCTTGGGTTCTGATTGCGAGTTTGAGACAGACAATTTACCTGCGTCCCTAATTCGAGTTCTATGTAACGATCTATGTTAATAAAGATGAAGATCGCCTGTCTCAAAAAAGAAAGTTCGAAGAGTATTATGCAAGCACGACAATGATAATTCACATAAGATCCATACAATTAATTTAAAATGTATAATTTAACAACTTTACCGAAGTAAACTTACTCTATTATTTTAAATTTTTTAGTGGGTGGCACTTTTATTACTGCATCAGAGTCTGGTCACCAATAATTTGCACTTGCCACAAATGATTCATCTAGAGAATACATATTTGTCTCAATTTTACTTATTGAATTAGTACACATAAAAATTATGAATGAGTTGTTTATTACAAGAGAAATATTAAAATTTTAAATTAAATAAATGTGAAAACAAAAATTTACCTTAACCAACAAGATTAATCATAGGTTTACACTCAAATTGCATAAAGAATTAAGCAAAGGTCGAGCGAGACGAAGAAATAAGTAATGCCATTTATTCACTCCACCTCCGTGTAGTGTAGTGGTAATTGAACCACTGGGACCCACCGACCACCATGCCCTCCGATTAGCAATTAATTTCACGCCAGTCCCTGCTTCTCTAAACCAAAACACTGCACAAAATATTTACCGTCAACCGCGGTTAAAAAAATTTAAAACCCGGGTTAAATTCTGACCCAATATAATAAACCCACACTCACTCCTTCCCTTCCCACTCGTGTCTCTGGCGCTCACTCGTTTCAAGTTTCTTTCTGCTCCTCTCTTCTCGAGCCTCGCGTCTCTCTGGAGAAGTAGAGAAGAAAGTGTCGGTCTCGCATGCGAAGCTCGAGCTCGAGCTCTCTCACTCCTCGCGCTATTTTAGGTTTCGCCGGAAAATGACGGTGTTCTCCGGCAAGCAGGTGGTTCCGGTGGACTACGAGGTGGAGGTGTCGCAGCGGTTGCTGGAGGTCTCGCTCGCCGGAGATCTGAGGGCGGCGATGGAGTGCATCGCCGATCCGGTGGTCGATGTGAACTACATTGGAGCGGTTTGCCTGAAGAATCGGAAGGTGGAGGTGGCGCTGCGCGACGAATCGGCCGGCGAGGTGAGGCTGGAGTATGAGGAGTTGAAGACGGACGTCACGGCGCTGTTCCTCGCCGTTCACTCCGGGAATTTGACTCTCGTCAGGAAATTGCTGGTAACGAATGAGATCGTGTTTTTTTTTATAAAATTTATTGAATCGTAGTGATTGGAGTTTCAGATTCGGACTGTTCCATTCGCAATCGCGTAGTTGATTTTGCAGATCGTTTTGAAGCGTTTTCGATTTTAAAGCATTCAAGCGTGTGCGTTTTTGATTGTTTGCTTCCCCTAATTTTGGAGATTAAGCTTAATATTTGAATATTTTCGTTGGCTTTTTTCAAAATTTTTTGAAATGTTTCGGAACAGTCTCACGAATTTTATTAATAGTGCCTTTTTTGGTCATGTTGGTGATCTCTCTGCTGCAGCTCTGTGTTCTCACTGATATTAGCATTTTCTTTGTAATCTGTGAATTTTGAAGTTTTTTCCCTCACATTTATTTAGCTCAATATCTGAAATAAGAACTGTTCACCCCTATTTTATTTGCACATTCCATTCTTTTAATTTGGCTTTTAAATACATTAATGTGTCTTCAAAACCAAAACATCTGACTACAAAAGGTGTAAATGTATGGACTAAATGACTTGCCACTCTCTCCAATGAGATACTACAGCATTTTTTAAAAACAGTTTAATCTGAATGGTGCTCTGTAGAGCTCTTAGTTTTTTCAGGTGTTTTGGCCTTTAGATTTTACCTACCAATTAGACTTTAGTATTCTCACTTAATGCTGAGATGGGTACCTTTAGATTTCAAATACAATCTAAGTTGCTTTTTCTTTGAAATCTAAATACTTTACCCCCCTTATTTCCTTTAAATATATTGTCACGGTAGCTTTTTCTGGTGCACTTTTTTCTCCATATTAAATACATTGAGTCAATCTTAGGTGATCAATTCGGCCCTAGTTTTTCCTTGTGGGCCTGCAAGCAATTCCCAGTAATCGTGATTTTCTAAAGATAGGTGAACTGAAATGATAGACTGTTTACCTGGCCTTCCACACACTGATCTAAATCAACTGGAGCTGTATATTGAGTCCCTTTCTTTCCAATCACTTTCCACTTTCCTTCACGAATTGATTCTCCTACTTCTTTGACTAAAGCTAGTCTATGACTGTGAGTCTCCTTTGAAGATGACAAGAACTTTAGTTAAGCACATCCTCATAAATACAATACCTTCTGATACATGTACATGCAGTTTTAAATTCATACCTTCTTGTAGAAACTAGAAACATGGGTCTATATTCTATAAATGAAGGGGAAATAAATATGTTCATCCAACCCTTCATTTGAAAAGGATAGCTCATCAATTGCATTATCAGTTATATCACTCAGTTTATGAACAAATTTTGTATATGCCCTGCATCATACCCGAACACTTGTCATGTTTTTTCAACTCAATTTCTACTGGTATTTTTTCAATTGAAGAATGCTTAGACAATGCTTTCCTCTAAGTTCTCTAATTAATAGATGTGCTTTGGGCCTATTGGACAATGACTTTAGTTAGAGCACTAATATATTCTTTTATGAAGGGAACTGCAACATTAGAGCATACCCATAAGAGACAAAATCAAGCATAGGTGAACCTATTTATTATATAGACACATGGTCTGGTGTGCCCATACAGGGCGGTGTTCTACCATTTACTACAATATGAAGTACGGAGCAGTACATATACATGATACACCCCCCTTTGCCTTGTTCTGGATGATTTACAACTTCATAAATGTTACATGTTTCATTGTCATTCACATCAGTGTTTTTTGTCGTTTTGTGGCCATCTGCACTTGAATAGTCCAAGATTCCTAATGTGATTGATGTCTTGTTTTCATGGAATTGACCTCCTATATGATTTTCAGTGAGTAAAAATGGAAAAACATGTGAAAAAATTATGTTGTGGAGCCTCTATGGATATTTTCCAATGTACTGAGGATTGGCATTTTCCTATTGACAGAGCGTAGGGGCTGATGTCAACCAGAAGCTTTTCAGGGGCTTCGCGACAACAGCGGCGGTTCGGGAGGGCCATCCTGAGATTTTGGAAATCTTACTAAAGGCTGGGGCATCTCAGCCTGCTTGTGAGGAGGCATTGCTGGAAGCGAGCTGTCATGGCCAGGCAATGCTAGCAGAAATGCTCATGGGTTCTGATTTGATTCGGTCCCATGTTGCCGTGCATGCTCTTGTCTCTGCATGCTGCAGAGGATTTGTTGACGTGGTGGACTCACTCATCAAGGTAATTAATTGAATTCACTGACTTTCGAGGGATGTTTGTCCATCTGTCATATTTTACAACAAAGACATGGTTATATTTTGATCTTGAAAGTTAAAAGGAAAAAATAGTGAAGATGTTAGTTCCTTGGCAAATAACTCTTGCCTTCCACCCTTAATTCTTTCAAATTTACCATTAAGAGTTCAGAATTGAGCAGACTACAAATTAATTTTTACACTATTTCCAAAGTATGAGCTCGTTATAACTTTAGTATTACTTAGCTGCTGTAACTATTGGTCCTTCTCAGTAACATAACTATATGTCATAAGAAAAGGTTAGCTTATCACCAACAAACTTTCCTTGCTTCTCTATGCTGTAACATCTTTGCTACATGCTGTCATCCACGGACATACACTGTAGGGTCTCTAGGTCAGTTGGGTGGTTGGCGTTGATGCCAATTGGTTGACTTAACAAAAATGGATTATATTTTTCCTTCTTTCTCCCCTGGTCGGTTTGTCCTGACTCTTGAACTAAGATTCTATCCTCTCACACGCCAATTTTGCTGATCATATGACTCCTTTGAACTGTAGCTTGATTGACAAATGTAGTTTGTAAACCTTCACAAACCATAGGAATAGTGTTCTGGAGGGTAATTATCCGTCATCACTATTTATCCCACGTCTGATCTTCCTAATCATTAAATTAGTTTTTTAATCAGCTATTAATGTCTTGTTGTGTCACGTGACAGTGTGGAGTTGATCTGAGGGCAACTGACAGAGTGCTTCTTCAGTCATCCAAGCCTTCTCTGCACACAAATGTAGACTGCACTGCTCTCGTCGCTGCTGTTGTTAGTAGACAGGCTTCTGTTGTTCGCTTGCTGTTACAGGTGAACCTATTCTCTTCTCTTTCACATTTGTGTACATTTATACTGCTTTGCGATACTTAAAAAAAGTGTGAGCTTAGTTTATCTACTAGCTAGTCATCATTATCTATTTAAAATATATCTTGAGAGCATATCCTCTTATGAAATTGTTAATCACATCAACTATGAGATTGACGTTGGAAATTGCAAACTATGAAATAGCTAGATTTTTTAATCTTCACGACAATCAGTGGTGCGTATTTCAGCAATTTCATGAGTCTCGTCTGAAACTAAGCTTGTATCTTCGATATATTTAAGGGGATGAATGGATGATATTTCTCTGCAGTCTTATTTCTTACATTTCCCTTTCTTTTGGTATCAACAATCCTCATTTTGTCTTTCTCCATTATGGAAAATCAGGCTAATATAGGGACAGATGCTGAAGTGAGGCTCGGAGCATGGTCATGGGACACAACTACGGGAGAAGAGTTTCGAGTGGGTGCAGGAATGGCAGATCCCTATGCCATAACCTGGTGCGCTGTAGAGTACTTTGAAGCCACTGGTTCTATCTTACGTATGCTCCTCCAAAACCAATCCCCAAACACCCTCCACCACGGGAGAACTCTACTCCACCACTCTATCCTCTGTGGCAATCCCGGGGCTGCCAATTTGCTCTTGCATTGCGGTGCTGACATAGAATGTTCAGTAAAAACCATTAAATCCGAATTCCGCCCAATTCACATGGCTGCACGCCTCGGACAACCAACAATAATTCAATGCCTCATTGACTCCGGCTGTGATGTGAACTCCAAGACGGATTCTGGCGACACAGCTCTCATGATATGTGCAAAATATAAGAGAGAAGACTGTCTCAGAGTATTGGCCGTGGCCGGTGCTGATTTTGGCCTGGTCAATATCGTAGGCCAATCTGCAGATTCAGTTGCAGGATCAAACCGATGGTCCCTCGGTTTCCAACAAGCAGTACTTACCGTAATCAAGGCCGGGAATATTCCTAAATCCAGCAACGCAACTGTTTTCTCGCCTCTAATGTTCTTAGCTCAAACTGGTGACACAGAGGCCTTGAAATCGCTAATCAGCTTGGGAGTAACCGACCTCGATCATCAAGACGAGGGTGGCTTCTCAGCAGTCATGATCACGGCTTTGAAGGGCCACGTCGAAGCATTCCGGACGCTGGTCTACGCAGGAGCCGACGTGAAGCTCCACAACAAATCCGGCGAAACAGCAATAACCTTGTCCGAGACAAACCAAAACCGCCACTTATTCGAGAAGGTGATGCTCGAATACGCTCTCGAGAAAGGAAACCGAAATGCCGGAGGCTTCTACGCCTTACACTGCGCCGCTCGCCACGGAGACTTAGACGCGGTCAAGCTGCTAGCGAGCAGAGGCTACGACGTCAACGTCCCCGATGGCGACGGCTACACTCCCCTTATGCTCGCGGCGAGAGAGGGCCACGGGTTCATATGCGAGCTGCTGATCTTCCACGGCGCACATTGCGACGCCAAGAACGCGAGAGGCGAGACGCCACTCTCACTCGCAAGAAAAACAAGCGACATTGCCAAGAACGACGCGGAGCGCGTGATACTGAACGAGCTGGCTCAGAAGCTGGTGCTCGCTGGAGGGTACTTGCAGAAGCACACGAAGGGAGGGAGAGGCGCTCCACACGGGAAGGAGGTGAAAATGGTGAGGTCCACGGGAACGCTGCGGTGGGGGAGGTCGGGCCGCCGGAACGTGGCGTGTCGGGGCGCTGAGGTGGGGCCGAGCGCGGCCTTCAGGAGGAACCGGCAGAGGAAGGGCGACGCGGACGAGCCGGGCGTGTTTCGGGTGGTGACCGGCAAGAACAGGGAGGTGCATTTTGTGTGCGAAGGCGGGGTTGAGGAGGCGGAGCTGTGGGTTAGGGGCATAAAGCTTGTGGCCATTGGGTTTGGTGGGTGTGATGTGATTTAGAGCCAGGCTGAGGCTGCATAGACTATAGATGGTTATGGGACTTCACCTCGAAGTCTTATTCTATATCTGATATGGTTGACTTTTGTATTGTAAATGTTTTTGATCTTGTTTAGTAGATGTAAATTTTTCACACATCGGTTGTGTTCTTGATGTGAAGTAGGATCTCAGGACTCTGTGCTGTCCTGTGCTGTGGAAGAATTAGGAATGTATTTGAATGTGCAATAGTTGCGAACTTGGTCATGTTCGAGTTTCAGGCAAGGTTTTTTTTTTGCTGCAAAATGATGCGTACACGAGGATCAACCAGTTTCTTTGTTATTGTTGAAGCGCTTTGTTAAAAGCCTTAAACTTATTAGGTGAGGAGTACCTGAAGACATTTATTTATTGAATAATAGTAACATGATCTATATGTTTGTTAATGTCATAATCTCACTAATTTAGGTCGGATATTTGAGATTAAGACAAGTCATTAATGATAAATCACCCTTGGTACAACATATGTCCTACAAACCCGGGGTGACACTTGAGTCACTCACTTATTAAATGCCACCCAAACTTAAAAATGACATATGATGCGTGTATGCTACACATTATAAAAGATGTGCGTGTCATGTGTGTTGTGTCACTCGTGATTTGATGAAGATGGTGACACGATATTTGTGACACTTATTAAATAGAAACTGTCGCACAATTGTGTCACCCATTATTTAGAGAGTGCGACAAATTGAGAGAGTAACATGAGGTATGGGTCACCTATAATTTGAAAATGATGATGATAAATTGTGTCATCTCGTATACCTTAACCATAATTTCAGTCTCAATAAATTCTACCAAATTAAACCAAAAAAGTCATCGTCCGAGAATGTATACAAAATTACATTTTTTAATCAAAAGTATTCAATAAAAACAACTAAATGAAAGGTCAAGTTGCATGATCGCTGGATGAGGAGCTGAAATAGGGTATGTTCATGCCTTCAAATTTCTCCATGAACATTTTAACCTAGCCCGAAAGGTTTGCAATTTACTGTTGCATAGCTTTATTGTCTGCTTGATGGCGTTGACGTATTTTGCCCTATTTCTTCGCGATCGCTGAATTGATCTACTCCTATATTGTACTGCAAGTGTAACGAGAGTTTTTCTTTTTGTACAATTCTTTTTGTTAATGAAAAGATGTCCACAACCTAATCTATGTTCATTTCATCGCCCTCAAAATTAGTTGATTTTCGAAATGCACAATAGTTTGATCAAAATGAAATTAAGTAATTACGAACGAACCAAGGAAATTTTTAAACGTAACAAGTTTCGGGAAAAAAAGAAGAAGAAATAAATTAAACCAAAATGAAAGACAATGTCTATGATAAAATAATGTAAATAAAAATTGAAACAATAGTTTTATAACTGATCTGAATGAAACACGTTTTACAAAGGAAAAAAAAAGTATGTACAAAGAAGAATATACCCACAAGTCAAAACAAAAATAAAATCACACGTTCAATATTATGGCGCGCAGCCACCGAGCAACAACATAGAATGTAAAAAAGATATTAATAATTAATAATTAATTAATTATATTATTAATTATATTAGTAATTAATTAAATTA
>JAYMTP010005168.1:0-13772 GCA_036897365.1 Geranium brycei
CCTCACTTAAAGGTATAATCTCTAATTCGGGTTCTTCGGGCTAGAAACATGATTTCTTGGCATGATCGATCCTAAGGCGGTTTCGGGGTTACAATATATTTAATTTCCGCTGCGCAAATATTGTCTTGAGTCCCTCCGAAACCCAACAAAAATAAGGCCCAACCACATCTAAACAAGTTGTCGCCTCGGGAGAAACAAGCGCACGCGAGACGATGCCTAGGGGACTAGCAACGACGTCTTAGGAATTGGCAAGCCCACCTCGGGAAGACGTCGGGACACATTGGAGAAGTGGGACGACTGGATCAGACGCTTAAGCCAAACCGTCATTAGAGCACACAACTATGACGTCGGTGAGATACGTGAATCAATGCTGGAGTGCGTGACCGTGGCGACAACGACAGTTTCACGTGAACAAGAATGCGAGCAAAGAAACTCACAATCTCCTCAATCAACGTCTAAAACAAATCCACCTGAGTTTTCCGCTACAGAATAGTCCGAGTAGCTTGGTGAGAATGAATCATCAAAACCGGGTTGACAAAGGGGAAAGAGATTGGAACACCGAATGATTTGAAATCAGATAACAAAACATGAAATAATTTGTTCAATATCTTGGCATTGACCTCTAGTTTGATGGGTTCCATTGCTCTTAAATGAATTTGAGGCGTTTTGAACCTAAACACAATCGATCCAATGCATATTCCAACGAAACTAATTGAGTGAATTCAAGATCGATTCAATGCATATTCCAACGAAACTAATTGAACATCTGATTAACACTTAATGAGCTCAATAAGCTCCGTTTTAGCAGAAACAGACCTAGAAAACTTCAAACTTCAAATTACTAATAGTAAACTAATAGAACATAAAGTCACTGAAATATGCATGGAATCGATCTTGAGTCCGCTCGATTCGTCAGTACATAAAGTATAATTTCTAGTTTTGGTTCAATTGATCGGGGGAGTTGGGAAGAGAAAGATGAGATGGAGTAAATGGCAATGAAATGAAAAGTTAAAATACAATAAAAAATATTATGGTCATTTCAACTTGAAATAATGAAAATTTTTGTAAAAAACTAGTGGTGTTAGTAACTGAGAGAATACCATTGTGCTATTCAATTCCCTGGTCATCCCTAATTGAAATAATTGCAAAAATACATTTCACAGTATCAAATTTTTATTTAATTTTTGAGAATACCGTTAAGTTTTTTAATTTTAATTTTATATTGAAGGTACAATTGTCATTTCAGATTACATCATTATTTGACTCTTTTCTTTTTAATTTTTGATGGAAGATATTTTTGTCGTTTTTGGAAATAATGACAGGATATTTTAAAATTTTGACAGAGTATAGTAAAGTTAAAAAGAAATAATTAGTGTAGCGAATAAACCAAAAAAACACAGTCAGATATATTCCTATGATGACCGATTATACTTATTGATAGAGGACAAATCAAATACAAATAGGGTAGAAATACAAATTGCCCGAACCGGTAGAACTTGAGTGCGCACCGGTAGAAACAGATGGACCTGATAGAATGTGAGTGTGAATTGGTAAAAACATATACACTTGGTAGAACTACGAAAATGATCGTAATAGAATTTCGCTGCCACGGGACAAATCTCGCCAAATTTTGAGCGATCCAACGATCGACAGAAGGTCAAATGCCATACCAAATTTAAATTGAAATGCATCCACTTATTTGTAAAAAAGTGACATTTTCCGTACATAATATCCCAAGATACAATAAGAGAAATATAACAAAAATTGTCCCCCAAATAAACAAAATCCAATAACGAAAAATCAATCCGAGAATTTCACCAAAGAGGTAAAAGCATGACGACAAAAACAACTCGAAACGTGACGTGGGCAAGGAAAAAGAATAATGTCCGAGTGACATGGCATTAAGCTGCCAAAGCCTACGGCCACGATTGAATCTTGGGCTGTATCGCCCGGCCGACCGAGAGCGACGACCTTTTCGAGGACAAAATCCACTACACCCGATTCCATTTACACTCCTCTACTCTTCCAGTACCCGATCGCGAACACAGTAACCTCGTACTATCATGCACACGCGTCCCAATATAATTCGTTGATTGCGATGGACCGCGTAGCAGGAGAACGAGGCCAGAGCTCAACCGCGAGTCGCCATTGTAGACCTTGAAGAATAGGATATATAAAAATTGAAAGACCAATCAGCGACTACCAATCACTCCTCAAGCTCACGGGTCGAGCACAATCACTCCTTCTGCAAATTCTCTCCTCCACGACGAAACCAACAAACAGGTACCGATTACTTTTTTACCTGTTCAATAATTTTGAGATTCGTCTTAACTTTCCAGGATTTATTTCACCGGCAGCCCAATTGGAAATTTTGAGCCTTAATTGGAGATTTTTTGTGGAAAAAACTGAAATTTGATATTATCATTTATATGGGTTTTCTGTGTGGTAATTTTTGGGATAATTTATGCTTGGCTGCTGAGAAAAGTAAGGAAAAAAGAGTACTGCGATAATACCTTTTTTTATGGTGTGGGTATTGTTTTTTCCTTTAATTGAGTGTGGGTGCGGTTGTGGGGCTTTGTTTGATTATGAAATCTATGATATTTCAGTGGGGTGGGTTTGTGGATTTGTGACTGTATATCTGAGGGATAGGGTTTCTGGGAATGATTGAAGGCTTATCAGCTCAATTTGGCGTGGATCTAGGAATCTAGGATTTTTGCAAGTGGAACTAAATGCAGACAAGGTATATGGAGAGATCTAATACTATGACCAGAGGTAAAAGGGCTTTGGAGGGAGGAGAAGATGAGCAGCAGCAGCAGCCGGAGCGGAAGCGGCCGGCTTTAGCCAGGTAAATCTTGTGTCTTTGACAAGATTAAGTGCTTGCCTTGATTTGGTATCCCTATGTGTTATGTGATGGTTTTTTGTGTGCGGTAAATGATATATTGAACTTCAGTTTCAGCATGTATTAAAAGAAACACTTGAGGTTTTAGGTAGTTGGCTCTAATTCAGCAAGACAAGAGTTATCTAATTATGGTTTTCAGTTGGCCATGTTAGTTAAGATCTACCCTCTTAAAGAGGCAATTTATTATCGCGAGCTATTATAACGGTGCCACTGTTTAGTTCTTAAAGAGGCTAATGGTACTTGTCAACTTTGATTTGGTCACGCTTCCTTGAAGCTCAACTGATGTCAGCATTACATTTTCTTTTCATTTGTATTCAACTCTCTCTATGCTAGTCCTTGTAGGTAGGATGTGTTACTCATCCATTTTTTGCCTAGTGTGACTTCTAGTTTGCTGGAAGTAAGGTTCTTGTGTTTCAAATGAGTCCAATATAGAATCAGGAGTTCCACTTGAGTTCGTGCACAACTTATATTTCTTTCTTTTTTAACCCATGTATTTTAGTGTAGTGAAAATAAGGTTCTTGCTTTTCTTTTGTCATATTTCCGTTCAATCTATCTGCATTGGGCTAGTCCTGGGTTTTTGTTGATGAGTTTTAAATACCATCTGCAGCGTGATTGTAGAAGCTCTCAGGGTGGATAGCTTGCAGAAGCTCTGCTCGTCGCTGGAACCCATCCTTCGCAGAGTTGTAAGACTCCGTCATTGCTTTTTTGTGACGTGCTTAATATGTTTGTTACTGAATTTTTTGCTTACTTCACTTATATTTGTAATTTGTTTGAGTAACATGTATCCTGTAACCTGATTGAGCATCACATTGAGATATTTCTTATTTGGAATAGCTTGATTGCTTGAGCGGTTATCACACCTATGTTGTTATTTTATCCTCGCATATATGTACTACTCTCTTGTGTTACTAGTATTTTGTGTAAAAGGTAATTTGCAGACAATGCTTTTTTTAGCATGCTGATAGTAGTCTTCTTTCTTGTTATGTAACATATTGCTGTTCACTGAGCTTTCCCCATGACATCTTTGATTTGTTCCCAGGCTGAACTGTTACAATAAGCATTGGGTTCTCTTCTTAAAGATCCTAGCATCTTTTTTCTGTAGATGATCCAAAGAAGACCTCAGAAACATTGTAGATTATCTGACAGTTTATCCTTTCAGCCAATACTCATCATTGTAGATTTGTGGTTCATTATTTTGTTGGCAATTATTAGTATCATTAGTAATACATCTAGAGGTGCACCATCTTTATGAACAAGCAGTTTCCTGATCGTTTTAAATAAACTAGCTATGTTTTGTACTTTTGATCTTCATTATCTTCAGACATAATCTCTTCTGTCATTTCTTATGGATACCTTGCATGTTGTGCCAACAGGTTAGTGAAGAAGTGGAACGAGCTTTGTCAAAGATAGGTCCTGCTAGACTTACTGGAAGGTGGTTATTTAGCACTTCAAACTTTAAGACAACAGCATGCATTTACGCATGTGTTGTCTACTTTTTGTCAAAACAAATAATCATGTCTTTGATATATTGACATTCACTTCAACGTCATACTAAAAGTTGTGGTCTCAGGTCCTCACCAAAACGACTTGAAGGTCCAGATGGAAGAAATTTGCAGTTACACTTCAGGTCCAGGCTGTCTCTTCCCCTCTTTACAGGTGGGAAAGTAGAGGGGGAGCAGGGTGCTTCCATCCATGTTGTTTTGGTGGATGGAAACTCTGGGCATGTTGTAACATCTGGACCTGAAGCCTCTGTAAAACTAGATGTCATTGTGCTTGAAGGTGATTTCAATAACGAAGATGATGAAAGTTGGACAGAAGAAGAATTTGATAGCCATGTGGTGAAAGAGCGAGAGGGTAAGAGGCCTCTGTTGACCGGGGAATTGCAAGTAACACTCAAGGAAGGTGTTGGAACTGTGGGTGACTTAACGTTTACAGATAACTCTAGTTGGATAAAGAGCAGGAAGTTCAGACTTGGCTTGAAGGTTTCCTCAGGATTTTGCGAGGGTATTCGCATACGTGAAGCGAAGACGGAGGCTTTTACTGTTAAGGATCACAGAGGGGAATGTATGTTTTGTTCTCGGTTGTTATTACTTTTCATTACCAATGTTCCGGAATTTTATTGTTTACTCTAGCTATTTTCGTCAGTATACAAGAAGCACTATCCACCAGCATTAAATGATGAAGTATGGAGATTAGAGAAAATTGGCAAAGATGGTGCTTTTCACAAGAGGCTTAACAAAGCAGGTATATTCTCTGTCGAGGACTTTCTTCGGCTTGTGGTCAGAGATCCTCAGAAGTTACGGAGTGTAAGTGTGCATTTTCTAAATTTGGGAGTCAGTGCTTTTAGTTCTCTCTGTGAGTTTTTGTTCTTGTCTTATTGTAAGTGATTTATATATGTGTTGGTTGTAGATTCTTGGAAGCGGTATGTCAAATAAGATGTGGGATGCTCTCTTGGAGCATTCAAAGACATGTGCCCTCAGTGGGAAATTGTATGTTTACTATCCTGAAGAAGATATAAGAAACGTTGGTGTTGTATTTAACAACATTTATGAGCTCAGTGGCCTTATTGCTGGGGAACAGTATCATCCTGCAGATTCTCTCTCTGATAGCCAGAAGGTGAGTATGGGGGAGGCATTTCTTTTGATCATTGTTGTTACTTTTGCCGCCCAAGGTTGCATAATATTAGTAACCCAATTTTCTGGTGATATTCTCATTTCAATACATGTCCCAGTTTCCTTAAGCATCTTTTCTTGCTGCCTCCCCCCTTTCATAATCTATTGACTTGATAGGAAAGTGAAAGTTTATAATAGTTTGATCACTAACATTATAAGGCCTTAAAACTTACTTAGAACATGCAATGGTTGTATATTTCCATCAAACACAACTGTGTATGCTATATATTTGGAGTAGGATCAAGTAATGCTAAATGTAGAGAGAGTAACTGGATTATACCTGACAACACATAACTACATCTACTTCCCTTACTCACCCTTCTATTTTTAAGCGGGACCGGAACCAAGTTTCTTTCTGCAGAGAAAGGATACTTACATTATTTGGGGTAAATGGATGGGTAGACAAGGTTATGCAGGTTCATTTACTGTATCCACAACAAATTCATAACAACTTATTGAATTGCTAAAAATTAAGTTTGAAGTCAGTTTTGTAAACACAAACGGTTATTGAAATAAGCTAAGTTAATTCAATGGTAGAACTGTGGTGCTACCGTGTTTTCTCGATAAGCTTTAGTGATATTAGATTGAAGAAGAAAGATATATTGTGAATGATAATGTGGTCTATCTTCATTTCATTCTCTATTTGTGATTGATCGGGCTAAATCACGTCAAAAACCTTCATGATCTCGTCTATCTTCATTTCATTCTCTATTTTCATGTACCTCTAAATTCATTGTATGTCACTCTTTTGTAACGCTCAGATCTATCTACCCTCCTCGGGTGATAGCTGGTGGTAATGTTTTGTTACTTTTTAATAAAGTAATTTTGCTGATAAGAAAATGATCTTTAACTATTTTAGTCTTATTAGCACAATTGTTCTAAAGATCGGCGTAGGCGGGGATTTTTAGAACTGACCCAGTTTCATATAATTGAGCGGTTTAAATTGGTGGAGCAAATTGTTAGCAACTATGCAAGTTAGTTAAAAAATTGAAAAGAAACAAAAATAATCTATACTAATTTAGACATTTATTGGTACTTATTTATTTTTTGAAATGAGCTACAAGTTAATTTGATGGTAGAACTGTGATGTTACCGTGTTTTCTTTTCTTATGAAAAGCTTCATTGATATTACAGTGAAGAAGAAAGATATGCTAATATGATCTTATAGTCTTATAAGCACATTGACTCGATTTTGTGTTGTCGGCTGTAAATATCTTACGCTATTCATGGGCTATTTTGTTACTGCAGCTCTATGTGGATACTTTGGTGAAGAAAGCTTATGAGAACTGGAACCAAGTTGTAGAATATGATGGGAAGTCTCTTTTGAACTTCAAGCAGAACAAGAGATTGGGTATATCTCAAAATGATCTTCAGATGGGCCATATTGATTATTCAAATGGTTTAAATCACCAGTTACAAATACAGCGTTTACCGGTATCAGTTCCTACAGAGCAGCCTTCTATTGGTTCAGGCCTAGCAGTTGGAGGTGAGAATTGTTTGCTGCGTAATTTAATGTGTTTCCCAGCAAGTAATGCACTTCAATTCATTCTTCTTAGTTCTTACAGTGGTTGTATTGACATTTTTTTTCCTAACACCCTTCTCTTTTGTGAGGTTCAGGTTACAATGATGGCTCGATAAATCGATACCAAACCCAGCCTCAACTTGTGAACTCTAGTATACGCACAGAATTTGATAGTTCTTCGTTTGCGACACATGGCCAACTGATTAACAGCCCACATGAAATCCAAGACTCAAGAAATGATAACAATGTTGGGTTGGCCCTCGGCCCCCCTCAGTCATCAGGGCTCCAGAATATGAGCTCTTCTATTCAGCAATCAAATGTTAATCCTTTTGACGATTGGTCAAACCCTAGGGAGAAGGGGGTTGAGGACTTCTTTTCAGAGGAAGAAATCCGCCTCAGAAGTCATGAGATGCTTGAGAACGAAGATATGCAGCACTTGCTTCGGATCTTTAGCATGGGAGGCCAAGTGCCCGAAGATGGGTTTTCATTCCCACCATACGTGCCATCACCAATGCCCAACTTTGACGAGGATCGTACACGCCCGGGCAAAGCTGTTGTGGGTTGGCTGAAAATCAAGGCTGCAATGAGGTGGGGTTTCTTTATCAGGAAGAAAGCAGCCGAGAAGCGGGCACAGCTGGTTGAGTTAGATGATGAATAGGAGTAGCGTTCTTGAAACTACTGAAAACGGTCAAGGCCAGGCACAATTGGAGTTATTGAGGAGTGCTTTCGTTTATGTGTTGGTTTCGGTACTCCTGAAAGGATCTCTTTAAGATTTCTTCGTGTACAGTCGTCTGTACAGTAAGTTGTTTAAATTTTATTGTATTGTTGGTTGATTAGGATAACATTCCTAGTATTTTCGGTGTGACTGATTTGTTATTTCAATTATAAGAATTGTGACATCAGCCCTGTCTACTGTGAAAACCTTTGATCCTGAGGTCTATATGACTGTTATTGCTGCTGCTTTCTTCTTCAACGCTTCTATATTTGGCATTGCTTGTAGATGGATGATAAGTATGGTTGTTTGAGCCTGTCTTGACTTGCAGAAGACCAGACCAGGCCAGACACAAGCAAGCATCTTAGCAACTAACTACTATACCTAACTGTACGCGGTTCAAATTTCAGGATAGGGTCAGGAAACACATAATTAACCCACCCTATACCCACCATTACCATTCGTACTGCTTACAAAAATGATGTTCACTTGATCACCAGGTGAACTGTACTAGACTATCAAAACTCTTGTTCGGTTAGTTTCTTATCAAATAATCATGTGCCACCATTTAAATTCAGTGACCTCTTCCAGTTACTTAGAAATCCAATGGAAATAGTTAAAACAAAACAATGTACGAGATTAACAAGGAAAATATATAGACGTGTTTAGAAAGCAAGATAGGTAATTACATAATTATAGCATAATCGTCCTAAATAAGAACTTGAAAAGGAAGAAATGAATGTTACTTTATAAGACCAAAAATGACGCCGTGTGATGGGTATGGGGAAATGATCATAGCCAAAACATGAAGAGGGCCGCGACCAGTTCTGGGATGAGGCCGTGTGAAGACAACATGGTTGCGGCCCCGACAGCCCCGACCGGCGTCTCAGCGGAGAGGCTCTTCTCTTGAGACATATCATCATTTGTGCCAGTTACCAATTCACCGTCCTCATTAGTCCTTGGGGTGTCGTCATTGCTACTTTCACCATTACTCTTCGACGGTGTCTTATCGCCACTTCCATCCACACTCTTTTCCAGGGCATCGTCGCTCGAAGGCCCTTCCGTGGGGCTTTCTCCCGAGGGGCTGTCCGCCGGCGAGTCGTCCGACGGGCTTTCCGCTGGCGAATCTTCTGATTTGCTCGACTTACCTTTCTTCTGCACATATATCAATCACAAATATTGTAACATCTCAGGTAACAAACATGCATTAGGGGCCTAGACCAAAATTTTAAGTGAAACCTGTGACATATGAGAGGCACACAGCAGAGGTCTTCAACTTTATGCTAAGCGCATGTTAAACAAATTTAAGTCCAAGATGCGAGTTTTGTTTTAAATTTGGGCTTAATTTTATTCTAAAACTAAACTCATGCTCCAAGCAAAAAATGTGAGTTTTAATTTATACTTGAGCTTAAAATATATTTTAGAGCTAAATGTAAGCCATAATTTTTTTTGTTAAAAATAAATAAAGAGCCTAAATATAAAAATAAGGTGTTTGTTTTAAAATTATAGAAAACTTAATAGATGAAATAAATATATATTTTAAAGAGTTTATGGAATTCAAAATATATCTTGGGCTCTTCATAATTGTGGGACTTTTAGACTATTGACTAACGCGTGTTTTATGAACTGACGAAATAATCAAATTGATCAAATCAAATCAACCTGACCTGAAAAATAATTGAACTGAAAAGATCTGAATTAATTTGTTCTAAAATTAAACCAAATTAAAACTCTATCCGTTTGATTTTGATTTATAAAATTAGAATAGACAAATAACCGAATGAAATCAAAAATTGATCGATCTGGACATGCGGCTCATTTTAAGTAATCAATACTTACTAATTAGACCTAAAAATATGAGGCCAACAAAAAAATAGTAAAAGAGTAAGTTAAAATTGGCTGAAAATGTGAGTTTCATGAAAATTTGGTTAAAAGAAAATCCAATCAAAACCGATAACTAAAATAATTTGTCAAAACAGTTTAAACTGTGACAATTTCATGAAACTCAATTCATAACAAACCAAACCGAATCGAACCAAAATAAAATCGAATTGGACGAACTGAATTTCATAGGTTTGATTTTTCTTTTCTCAAAATTAAACCGAACCGACTGAAAATCGAACCTTAAACAACCTAAACGGATCATAATAGGAAGCAAAAGTTGATATATAGGTTTTATCGTACCGGTTCCTTGAGCATAAGCCCACAATCGTAAACCGGAGTGAAGTCCGGTTTAAACAGGCCGAAGTTCTTCTCGGCGGTCGGACCGTCCTTATCCTTCTCATTAAACAAACTAAAAATGTAGGTCTCGAATTTGCGGTTGGGCATGAGAGGAGTGCCCTTCCCGGAGTTCACGTGCTTGATCAGCCCCCCGTTGTAGGCTGCGGCGCTCTTGGTGTTGATCTCCGGCTGAAACTTCTCAGCGAGGGAGGGCCAGCCGGTCTCCGCCACCATCATGTCCACGTCGCCGTAGCCGACCCTCTTCATGGCGGAGTAGAGGGCGTCCATGTTCTGGTCGAACAGGTTGTAGTAGGTCAGCTTCGACCCGTTGTCCACCTTGCCGTCGTTGGGCTTGAACGTCGCGAAGTCTAGCTTCGTGGGGTCGTACCCGAAGTAAGGGTATGGGTTCACCATGAATGGAGAGTCTATTTTCTTCAAGAACTCCAGCATCGGCTTCAACACCCCCACGTCCCATCCCTTCTGGAACCTTCCCACGCTCGGCGGCTCCGACGCGTTAAGTATTCCCAGAGACGATGGAGTCGACACCTAGTTATCGTAACATCAAAAATATTAACTTCAAAACAATGCTAAAGTTTGAGTTCGTACGTAAGAGCTCCAACATGTACAGTACATGTGTATGTCTTAAAATATTTTCTAAGCTAGCAAATGTACATTATGCATGCCAAATAACTTGAGAAATATGACACATAACTATTTTGACTCTTAGATACACTTAACTAGATTTTGAGTATTTTATATATCACTTTTTTTTAATTGAAATTGTTAATGAAAATCGTGACTACAAATTTAATTTTCAAAACATGCAATTGTTTTAGAATATTGGGATATTATCAGTTCTTTTCCAATATTTTTACATGTGAAGCAACAAATTAAGTTGAACATTTGGTCAAACCCGAGGTATAGGTATGAACTTGCAACTAAGTTAACTATAGCTAATATGAGGTATATGTATGCATACCAGATCGATTTGTAGCATATACCCGACCGACTGACCAACAATGTTGGTCTGTTAAGACTTTTTTTCCAGTAGTGAAGGTTAGACTTCTCTGATGAATATAATATTATTAATTATTAAAAAGCGTAATTATTATTTATTAAATAAATTTAATTTGAACCGATCAGACCAGTTTTGAACCGATCAGACCAGTCTTATTCCAAATCAAAATCATTGAGGGAATTTTAGACTTTTTAACAAATCAATTTAGTTAGATTTAACAGAAGTTGGGTTAACTGTCACTTAAACAATCTTTAGGTACCTGAAATGAAATTTTTGAAGTTGGGTACTGTTTTAAAAAGTGACATTGTTGGGTGTAACCACGTGTCATTATCCCTAATATTATTATGTTCTCACGTATCCTTGAAAATTTTATAGTATATGTGCAAAGCCATCCTAATTTAGAGACGTATATATTAGAGTAGCACCAAAGGATCCATATATGATTAATGTAGTCACAATAAGTTTTGAGGGTTGATTAATTTAGAGATGAGAGAGAGAGGAAGAATTATGACCCTTATGTTCTTGTAACCAGCCTTAACAAGAGCGCCGTGGAGGGATTTCATGGCGGGAACGAGGTTATCGATGAGGGAGTAGTCGAGGGAGTGGAGGATCTCGTTGCCGACGGCTATGCAGCTTATCTTGGTCTTGGGGTAGAATGGCTTGATGTTGGTCTGCACCCACTTGGCCGCCTCGTCCTGGTCGGTGAGGGATGGGATGTCCCCGTTGGCTGCAGTCATGACCACCGATATGTTTGAGTCCGCGAAGGCCTTGAGGATCGCGTGGTTGACGTCGAAGATCTTCACCCTGTCGATGATGGTCTTGGTGTGGAGGAACTCTGCCACTTTGGCCGGCGACGCCAGGTCGCTGCCTTTGATCCCGTAGTTGACGCCAATGGTGTCCCCGGAGGACGGGACGACGACGACGACGAGGAAGGCCATCGCGGACAGGAGGAGGTGGGCGGTGGTGGCCATGGCTTGTGTGGATGGATACGGGGAATTATCAGTTGGGGATTTAGGGAGTGTTGGAAGATACATTTATGATTTTCCGGGATTTCTTTCTTTAGACAATCTTTTTTTTACAGAATCCGCTATTAGAACTTCGATGGTTGGTGATCAACACCTTTTGTCGGCCCTACGTTAGATAGATCGAAATCTAATCATAAAGTAATTTCCGCTCCCCCATACTTAGAAAATAAACCTTTTCTCTTTCTTTTCTATCCAAGTTTTGGCTTATTAAATTTGATTTATACGATCAACATTTTCCTTTAGTGAAGTGCCATGCATACAATCTTAACTTGTTGCCCTATTACTAATGACAATGACACAATGTTAACCTCTGTATGAAAATATCAAAATACTCAAAAAAATTAGTCCTACTTTGTTAAAAAAAAATGGGCCGACCACGATGACGTCATCTGATGAGTGAGGATTCTTCATTTCTTCTTTGGTCAGATCCACAAATTTAATCGCAATCTTGTCATGGTTTTAGTTATAGATGGACTTATTTGGGGTATACGTTCGATATTTGATGTACTTTGGCCCACATGCATTTTGGTACTTTCGAACCTTTATGATGTATATATTCTATATATGTTTTTGTCACACCATGACTTCACATGTAGTTTGTTGCTTGTGTCGTAGAAAACAAGATTTAGGGACGCTTTTTGTTAGGAGCATTAGACAAGGCTTGTAAGCTTAGGAATGAGCGAAAAAGGGAGCCAAAAAAGTTGAAGAATTGGAGCTTCCTATCTGAACCCTCGCCCCACCCCCGTGCTAACATAAAGAAATTGGTGCCTTTACGTCCAAGCCCGTGCCTCTCCCCCGTGCTAAAATGAAGAAATTGGTGCCTTTCTATCCAACCATGTGCCTCTAGGGCACATGACCATGTACCAGGTTTTGGGTTGTGTTTTTGAATGTGAAACCCTACCTTCATTTTGAAAGATCCTTTCACATATCATCTCACACCACCTCCAAAACATCTCTTTTGGTTTTCAACCCCTATTGAAGACTTTTTGAAGGTTTTAGGAGTTCCTCCACACCTTCATTTCATCATCAAGAAAGTTGGGGAGCAAATGAGCGAGGACATTGAAATCAAGATTTATAAGATTTAGACATTATTGGTCATAGGTTTTGTATTCCTTGACTTTATTTTACGTTTCCAAGATTTTTCTTAATTTTTGAATACTTTTGCTGAGCCTCAAACTCTGGTTTGAAGCCAAGGAGCGAACAGTGCCAACCACTAGGCCACGATCAAGCTGGTGAGTGTTTCTTAATTTAATTTGTACTTTATGGCTTGTATGATTAATTGGAATTCCATTGCAAAATAGTGTTCTAAGAATAATGTCTAAATTTTGGCTTATAATTATATAAATGTTCATTCTATAAATAGAATTAAAAATAATAATTTACTTCAGTATTCAAGTTATTTAGAGAGAAGTTAGAGAGAGAAGGTCTCGCTGTGTGCGGTTAGTGTCCATTTATCGGAACAGAAGAAAAAGCAGTTATAAGGTGTCGGTTCACGGTATGGAGTCAGAAGAAGATGGTGGTCAACGACGGTCAGCGGCGGAAGAACCCTCAGACTTGGAAAACCTACAACATAGATGGAAAGAAATACAATTAGAGGAGGAGCGTGAAGAAGCATTGGTGCTGGGAGAGCCAGAGGAAGGAGATACACAAATCAATAAAAAGAATGTTCTCATTGGCAAATTCATGACCGAAAGAAATGTAGAG
>JAYMTP010005169.1:0-13770 GCA_036897365.1 Geranium brycei
GGTTTGGCTTAACCCGATCCAAACTCAGGCAGCGTTATTGGGCACCCGACCCGAAAAAACCCATTGGGTTCGGGTGAAACCCGAAACCCACAACCCGACCCGTTTTTTTTTATAAATTTTTTAAATTTAACTTTTGAATATTAATGAAATTTACATAGAAAACAAGATTGAAAAAAACATAATATTAAGAAATAAATTATTATAACATATACACATCAAGATCAGTAACTAAATTACACAATATTAAGAGAAAATTGAGAAAGTCCATATACATCAAAATAGTACATATGCATCAAAACATACTAAATTACATCAACAAGTAGATTTTTTAATTTAGAATTAGGACATACTAAATTACATCAAAAAAGTACATATGCATCAAATTACATATAATTTTTTCAAAAACAAATTAATACATACGGGTTCGGGTCGGGTATGGGTCGACCCGAACCCAATCACCCATCCGTTCAACCCGGCCAGACCCTAACCCGACCCCGAAAAAATTTAGGTTTGATCCGTTTCTAACGGGTCGGGTTCGCGGGTGCCTATTGGGTTTGGGCTCTTTTGCCATCCCTAACGATTCATGGTTTACATGCATCTAGTTCCATCATGATGCATATGTATACAAGTTCATTTCTAAAAGCGCAAGAGAACGCATATGTATACAAGTTCATTTCTAAGAGCGCAAGAGAGTGTTGAGATACATAAACTCACATCTAAAAAATTTAATATACAATTTTTTTATCTTGAACCTAACTCAATATATTCCAACTATTGAATAAAATTTATATCCGAACCAAGTAATACGTTATAACTCAGTATATTTATCCTTCTTAATAAAAGTTAAGGGAAAAATAGTGCGTAAGATTTTTAAATTTACCACACTTCAAAAATGGATTCGGACCAAAAGAATTGTGATCATCAATTCCATCGTACTCTAATTATATAGGGACACATTCGGCTACAAACGGATGTATAACGTCCGAACGTTTTGACATCCGCTGAATCAGTGCGGATATGGACGCGCGTTGTTTTAGTGTGCGACACGTGGTAGTAAGTATCCACGACGCACACTTAAAAGGTTCTACGGGTCCATCATGTTCTACAACTTTGCACTACTACATATTCTACAGGTTTTCTTAATTTTGCATGGGTCGATCACGTTCTACAACTTTATACTACACGTTCTATAGTTTGGACGTTGATATATAAGGCCACAGTTGTTGCTTGTAAAAAAAAATTTACAATCAAATATATTTTTCGTTGGAGTCTTGGTCCTACAAACAGTCCAAATAAAATGGGCCCGCTATAAAGAAATGGGCCTGCTATCTTTCGATAACGAAGCCCAACGGGCCTTTGGCCCAAAAGCAATCTGAAAAAATAAAAAGCAATTATTTAGCGACTAAGTTCCACGCGCTCTCTCAATCGCGCGGTGCGTTATCAGTATTTGAAGCCCTAGATTGATTTATTGCCCTTCACATTGGCAGAGAAGACAAATTTGCCGCGACACGCACGAACTCGAGAGAGAGAGAGACTCACTTCGCAGAGAAAGCTATACCTCTCAGCTTCGTCTCCATTGGTTCACAGAGAAGACCGAACGAGATGTCAGATCACGAAGGCAACGGAAAAGCCGCCGTCAGCCCCGCCGCCGGCGACGCTTCTCCTCCGCAACGAAGCAACGGCCATGACAACACTTCTGACCTCATCGACTCCAAATCTAGGGTATTCAATCCAAATCTTATGGCTTCTGTAGTACTAATATTTTACCAGTATTGATGCTAGGTTAGGGCTGATTTAGGGTTATTATTATGTTTTTTAGGTGATATCAGTTGAGATCTTGCTAAAGTAAATATAGAACTTCGTATATTCTATTCCTTGATGAAATATGTTAAATCCTGTGTTTTTGTTTAGAATTCACTTCATACATGAATTATTTGCTAGACATCACTTTTTTTTGTTTATGTTTGGTTGATTTAGTTTAAATTTGGTAGATATGTGGTATTTCTTTTTAAAAAAATTGGTAGATGAGCATTATTTGTTTGATTCAGTTACATTATTTACCATTTATATTCTGGATTCAGTTATTCTTAATATTATATTTTCCAATGGTAAATAGGATTTTCCTATCATTGTTTTGGACTGTCAGGTGATGATTTTGACTTTGTTAAACGTTTCAGTGAATTTTTTTTTGAAAATTACAAAGCAGCTCATTGTCTTGCTAAAGCTGCCCTGTCGACTGGCCCGGTTTGTATTACAGGAGGGGGTCCTGTCCCTACGGGTTTATTTTCTGTTTTACTAGGATAATTATGCTACTCTATTTTTGTGTGCATTAGAAATATTCTAATATGTGTATGTATGGCAGCATGTTTCACGTGATAACAAAGAGTCGTCGAAAAGTAGGGAAAAGGAAAGAGAAAAGGGCAGGGACAAGGACCGTGATAGGGATAGGGAGAGGGAGAGGGAGAAAAGAAGGGATCGAGATAGAGATAGGGATAGGGAAAGATCTAGGGAGCTCCAAGACAAAGATCGCGATTGGCATCATAAAGATCGTCACCGGGAACGTAGTGAGAGAAGGGACCGTGGCAGAGATAAAGATGAAGATGATTATCACCGAAGTCGTAGCCGTGATCACGAAAGGTATTAAATGAATTTATGTGTTTATAACTTTGTTTTAAGGGTTTCTCTTTAAATGCTATATAGAAAAGCAGCTTATCTATTTGCGCACTTGTTTGATTTCTGTAGACGGAGAGAATATGACAGAGATAGGGATGACAGACACAGGCACAGGTCTCGCTCTCGTTCAAAGGCTAGATCTGAACATAGGTCAAGGTCAAGATCTCGTTCACGCTCAAAGAGGTAGGTTCTAGAAATGAAAGGCAAAACCTTCGTTATGGGAACCTGCTGTTATTTATCTGATATGTGAAGAGTTAAAGCAACAATACACCTTTACCTCATGAATGCTAATTGTCAATATAATCTAGTATGGATGTGTATATTTTGCTGCTACTAACTTGTACTTATGCTTGGCACAGATTTTACTTAAGAAAATAACATTCTGTAAGACTAGTTTTATGTTATCGGTCAAACTTCTTCACTTATGGTGGAGTTGTAGTGTATAATAAGTTAATAACCAGTGTTTGGAGTGTAAATGATGGAACCCTTTGGCAGTCAATGCTGGCTGGGTTCCAAAATAACTGAAGTCTGAAAAGTGTGAGTAGAAGGTTTTGTCGTGCACTGATTTTAATTGAAATTAAGGAAAATAAATGGTAAGAATTGTATAAGCTGTTTTAGAGTTGACTATTTGTTACTATATTTTAGTGTGAACCACACTAATATTTTGGATTTCACTCAGCCCCTGGGTGAGGATGATGTTTTGTGTATACTTCCATGTCACACTGGCCCATTAGCAATTCATTTACCCATGCTCAAAAGTAGGTTTATTCTTAAGTTTAATTAGTGATGATATCATTTTGCCTTATTGTACCTTATTCTTCTATATAGGGATTTACTTTATTTTTCTACTTCTGCTGTTACTGAAGTCTCTCTGGAGTTGAGCTTTAATCTGAATGTTTCTTAAGGATAGGTTTATATGTCAAATTAATTGTTCAATGTCAACAATGGATAACTTGTCACCTTCAGCAATATATAGGAAATATATATTTTGTTGAATGAATACAGTTGAATTGCTGGTGCACATTGTTATCTCTATTTGTTTGATTTGGTAATAATATCTATTTGCAGCAAAAGGATCAGTGGATTCGACATGGCACCTCCTGCTTCAGCGATGTTGGCCGGTGCTGCTGTTGCTGCTGCTGCTGGTACATGTTCTTCCTCCTTTATATATGATGCTAATATTGTAATAACTTCCATGTTTCGTTTTGGTTTGATCTAGTGTGGAAAGATATATCGAATTTCATGCTGTCGTGTTGGTAAGCTGTATTTGTTCTTCATTTGATCAGTTTGTAAAGGGTTGCTGCTGGTCTGTACTGATTTAATTGTTTACTTAGTGAAATTAAACTGGAACTGAGATTATTTTTGGTTTTTGTTGTTGTGTTTGGTGTTTCTTTGTTTGTTTCTATGTTTTGTCATGTTGTAAGGCAATGTTGGGCTACTAGCCCCACTGTGCTGACAAATGGTGAGCCGACTTCTCTAGCTTCTATGTGCGAGGAACCTATGCACTGGTATGATGGTTCTTGTTCGTCTTCAACCGGTAGCTATAGCCTGTATTAGTAGTATTGAAAATTTATCCAACATATTTATAAATATAATTAATTCCTTTAATCTTGTTTACACAACACACTAATAATTTAGAATGCTTAATATAGTTTATGACTAGAAAAAAGCTGGTGTTATACGAGTCAGTAAGTGTCTTTTTATAGATTGAAAGGTGAAAATGTGATTATTTCTCAGATTAAAATTTTCTTTTTGCAGGTCAAATGCCTGGCAGCAATCCAACCAATCCTGGAATGTTTCCGAATATGTTTCCCTTAGCAACTGGTCAGGTATGTCATTGCAAACATGTGTAATACAAATGTATATTTATGTGCATCAGCATGTATACTTGAGTATTTATTCATATTTGTTGTATGCAGCAGTTTGGAACTCTTCCGCTTATGCCAGTTCAGGCAATGACACAGCAGGTTTGGTATCAAGCTTACATTATAAGAGTTCATTTTTAATGTCTCCTTTTTGGGTAAATAACATTTATATGATGTACAGGCTACAAGGCATGCCCGTCGAGTTTATGTTGGGGGCCTTCCTCCAACTGCAAATGAACAGGTATGTAGTTACCTATCTTGCTGACAATTTTCGCCCTCCTTTTTTATGCACCTGGTGTACAAACTAGTACAATTCAAGTTCAGAATAAAAATCTGTTACTAGATTTTTCTGAAACTGTAGACACCTCAATTTGAACTTAATCAATTCTTCAGACCATAATAAAATGCATTTCTCCTGTGCTATACTTCAAAAATATGTTGGTAAAGCATGTACAATCAAATATGAATTCACTTGATTTGTGCTCATACCAAACTGTATGATCTTCTGCAGTCTGTTGCGACCTTTTTCAGCCATGTTATGGCAGCAATTGGAGGAAACACTGCTGGTCCAGGTACGGCACTCCCTCTTTTCAATATTTCCTGATGCGTATGTTATGTTTATTTTTTACTTTTTGGTATATCAGTATTCAGTTTATCAGTTCGCGTGATATTTTGTGTATATTTCAGGGGATGCAGTGGTAAATGTCTACATTAACCATGAAAAGAAGTTTGCTTTTGTGGAGATGAGGTCTGTCGAGGAGGCCAGTAATGCAATGGCCTTAGATGGAATAACATTTGAGGTATTTAAATTCATTTTGTTTTGATTGGATTAGAAGGTGAGCTATCTTCATTGATTTCTCATCTAAAGCGTCTTTAGTATTTGGGCGTAGATGATTCTTACTTGATTTTTTTCCTCGTCAGGGTGCACCAGTGAAGGTCAGAAGACCTAGTGATTACAATCCTTCACTTGCAGCCACACTTGGTCCAAGCCAACCGAATCCCAATTTGAACCTCGGGGCAGTCGGGCTCACTCCAGGTTCTTCTGGTGGACTTGAAGGCCCTGATCGAATTTTTGTTGGAGGTGTTCCCTATTACTTCACAGAATCACAGATTAGGGAGTTGTTGGAGTCTTTTGGACCTTTACGAGGTTTTGATCTGGTGAAAGATCGAGAAACTGGGAATTCAAAAGGCTATGCATTTTGTGTTTACCAAGATCTTTCAGTGACAGACATAGCATGCGCTGCTCTCAATGGAATTAAGATGGGTGACAAAACTCTCACCGTTAGGCGTGCTAACCAGGGTTCTATCCAGCCTAAACCCGAGCAAGAGAGTATCTTATTGCATGCGCAGCAGCAGATAGCATTGCAGGTTAAACATAAATCTCCTTTATCTAATTACTTGTCAGCATTTTATGGTCACATATACTTGGTCATTTCCAGAAGTAGTCTCCTGTGTAATTTTTTGGCAAAAATTAAGGATAAGTGAAATTACTATTCTCTCCCACAATGTCCCCATGTGCTCCCTCTTGCTAAGACACTCATGATGTTGGTAATCTGTGTATAATTCACACATGTTGAAACATCCAATTCAGAAAAGCACGACAGTTATTTTGGAATTATGGAGTAATTATAGTATCAAGTTACTGACATTTGTCATGTGTGTGTGCTCAATGTGCAGTGATGAATACATGCTTTGATCATATTGGTTTCCTGAACTTTGTCTGATGCTGTAATTGATGTATTTGTTTTGCAGAGGTTTATGTTGCAACCTGGTTTACAACCTGGTACACCACCCACCAAAGTTGTATGTCTGACTCAAGTAGTTGCTGCGGATGAGCTCAGAGATGATGAAGAATATGAAGACATCTTGGAGGACATGAGGATAGAAGGAGGGAAATTTGGTAATCTTTTTTCACTATTTTTGCCCTGCCATATATATGTTCACCTTTTTTGTTTCCAGTGTTATTAATTACTTTTTCTGTCTATCTTTCTGTTTTTCAGCCTTTTGTAGCCCCACATTATGCTTTAAAGATCAAGCTAACATACAGACAAAAGACTTCATAACCTTACATCTATTTACCTTATATTATTTTGCATGAATTCTGATGTTGCTTTTGGATTTAAAACATTTTGCAGGTACCTTGGTGAACATTATCATCCCGCGGCCTGGTCCTAATGGTGAAGCCCTACCTGGAGTTGGAAAGGTTAGTAGTACTTACAATCAATGTATATGGCTTAGAATTATTTCGAGATTTCTCGGATTCGTATTGTTTCTGAATATTTATTCCTTCCCTTCCCTCAGGTGTTCTTGGAGTATGCAGATACAGAAGGCTCCTCCAAGGCTCGAACTGCGCTGAATGGAAGAAAATTTGGGGGAAATAATGTTGTGGCCGTGTTTTATCCGGAGGACAAATTTGCACAAGGAGATTATGATGGCTAGTTAGTTATGTTTTTACTTCTTCACCTTTGTATTTTAGGTTTGTTGTCAGCCATGCTATGTTTGCTTTAGTTAGTGGTTGAACTTGAATTGGAAATGGAGAAAAGTTTGTGCAACAGATCCCCTGTTTGATCTCATTTTGGCTGTGAACACAATACATTATGTATGCATGTTTTCTATCTATATCCTCTTACTCGGTGAATATCTGTTTGATTTATACACGTTTTCCTCCCGAGCTGTGTGATTTATAAGTCTGATTAAATTCCTTCAACAAAAGGAAAAATCTTTGCAATGCCATTCAATCACTTCATCAGGTTTACATTAAATTTAGGGATAAGTGCAGCGTAGTATGTTATACCCAATCTCAACAGCTTACCCAAACATTATATGCTAGGGAAATTTATACTTTATCACAATATCTATGGTTATTTCATACTTTACTATCTTAATTATTAATTTTCTTTTTCGTACCTAAACTTGAACAATTTTACGCTAAATCTTGTCATAAATTAACAAGTTAGGGTATTAAAATAGGAAAAAATATATAGTTGAGGTAGCTAAGTGTAGTCAAGTGTAACACAATATTATTTTCCCTTGTACTTCTTGTGCGTTAGTATACCGACACAATGATTTTCCGAGCTCTTAAAATTCGACTTCTTCCTAACAAAGCTCTTAAAATTTGACTTCTTCTAGACAAATTTGTTGTCGTACTAGCTGGTTAGGGATGAAAAAGCCAAAATATAGTTTAAAAATTAGGGTGTACTAATAGGCAAAATGTCGATTAAAAAAGTGTTGTGTTGAGTTTGGTTAGACTCGAGAACTTTCCGTTCTATAGCAAAAAAGAAACTCAAAAGTTGAATTAGACATATCACACATACAATCTTGAGCAAGAAATTTAGACGGAACATAATGTTGCAAGGGCAGAAGATGAAGCATAAACAGGAGCAGTACCAAAAGCTTAAAAGAAAACATGTGTCACGCAGACAGAAAATGTTGATCCCACGCATAACAGAAAAAGACTGTCTGCTTTGTGAATTGTGAAGCAGATTGATTAGGTCACGGAAGGCTAAAGAATCTCTGATGGCGTGTTCCATGATGTGGGACCCTAACGTGATTGGCACGTAGCTTCTGAAACAGTTATGGATGAAGTGAAGAGTCACACACACTTGTTATTGCTGTGCCTGTCAGTGGCACTCCACATTTAACTTGACTTGTCACTTGCTCTACACGTTAATGCTATATGTGGCCGTCAAGGCCAAGGACCGACTCCAAGTCAAAATCGTCATTCCAGAGGTTAATTGTGGTGTGGTACCCGCTAATTATAAATAGTACTCTGGTTAATATTCTTTTTATTGCCTATTGATTATAGTTTGTAAATATTATTGGGTACTTTCGGGGTTTGCTCGACACACCTTGTGAGTCAGGTGTAGGTAGGGCCAGCTTGTTTGTAATGCATGTGAAGCAATTCTTTTAGGCCTACTAAAAAAATACTCTATATTTAATAAAAAAATATCTCAAATAATTAAAGAAGGTTAGTATTTTTAGGTCCAATTTGAAAATTAATGCAAAAAACAATATTCTATTAATCACTTATTCTTTAGGCCACAAAAATCATTGAGTCGGCCCGTAAATAAGGGCGACTATGAGTTTCTAAAATTTAACTTGGAATATATATAATTTTTGTCATTTTGCATGTGAACAAAATCTTTACATAGCTTTGCCAAAAGAAAAGATGATAGTTACAAAACAATTAGGATGCCAAAACAAATCAATTTTATTCAATAGTGTTTTATTCCGTTTATATGATATCTAGTCAATTTCTTAAAGGCAAATTATCAATAAAAGATGAAGGGAAAAGTTCTCTTACCTTCTTTATACTTTATACAATTTTCACTTAACTTTTCCGCAAAATAAAGTTGTTCCGTGGAGTCCCTGTAGTTTACTAACGTTTCACTTAAGTCTGACGGTGTTAGTTTTTGGTCAAAAAGTCCAAAATGTCCTCAACAAATCATTAAATTTTCAAAAATTTGCCATTCATTACTCTTTAATTTCCATCTCTCTATATTTTTTATATTTTCTCTACGTTGAAGCTCAAATTAAAATTTGAAAACATTAACTCGATTCTCATATCTGATTTCAAATAAACCAAAACCCAACCCACCTACAAAAATCAAAACCCAATTTGTCGAAAAAGCGAATTAGCGATTCTGCCATTTTTTGTTCTCTATCCCATATGCACTTTGTCTTCAGGGTGGAGGTAACTTGATTGCTTTTTTTAACGCTTAAATATTTAATTAACTTTCATCTATTTTCTTCTTGTTCGTTTCTCTTCAGCTACTCAGTACACATTTTCATATAAGTTCAGTGTCTATCCATGGCTTGAGTCGAGATTGAGATTACCGATCATGAAATCGAGATCGTGACCGAGCCCTACGCACCGCTGCCGAGGTGTACAACATCATCTCCATCCACGACCTCCATGCCGACCACCCGGCGCGTCGTCCTCCACCTCGCCAATGTCCAGATGTGCCTCACTCCGCCGCCAGCCTCCGCCGGAGTCGTTGACGCCGCCGTGCTCTGCTGCTTCCGCCGCAAACTCCTCGACAACTACTCTCAGTGATGTTCCTACCTTGGCCGGAGATTCAACATCAGGCTCTAAAATCACAACTCTTCTGACGAAACCTTCCGTCGCCGCGAGCTTCTCTACGTATTTCTCTATCTCTTGGTCTGGGGTGAGTCCGGTAATATCTATGTTGTGTCTGAGTGTGTGTGTTATGCATAAACAATGGGGGTGGGAAGAAGACAAGGGCAGTTATGTCATTTTCACAAAAAGAGCACTCATGTGATAGTCACGTGATCAGAAACTAACACCGTGAAACCTAAGTGAAACGTTAGTAAGTTACGGGGACTCCACAGAACGATTTTATTTTGCGGGGAGTTAAGTGAAAATTGTATAAAGTACAAAGGAGGGAGGTAAGTGAACTTTTCCTAAAGATGAATGTAGAGTCTTCAAAGTCTAGTCCATATTCTATATAGTATATATAAAGTTTGTTTAAAATGTTTACGTTTTATATAAAATGAGTGTTTCATGAACTAAGCTAATCTTTTTATACAGAGAATAAGAGAAATTTATTCGAGTAATATTTTCTTTATTAGAACCAAACTCTTAAGTAATACAATTCCAATATTCTCTTGTATATTTCATTTAAAGAAAATACTAACTCAAAATTTAATAGATATTTATTTTATTTTCGATTAAATTTGGTGAAACTCTTATTTTCCAAATCAAAATTTGCATGGATGGCTTTTCACTTCTTTTGTTCTATAAGTTACCAAACAAGCTATAATTAGATGGTGTGTATATATAGCGGACTGCACTCTAGCAATTATAATCAATAATTCATCTCTTCGTTACATCATTGAATTATCCACCTTTTTTCCATGCCTACCAAAGGTGTGCCTCATGCTTCATTGTCATTTTCATCATCAGTGCTGACTAATTTGAGCCTTTTAAATTTCATCAAAGTTAGATTTGATAGAATATTTTATGAACGGTGAGGAATTTTTTACGACAAATTAAAAATTTACCGCGTAGTCGAGGCAACAAATTTTATAAAAAAATGAAAAAAATACTCTACACTATGACACTTTTGCAAAAGTATATTGTATATTTTGTTAATGATAAAATAATGATGTGAATTTTGCATTTTTGTACATAATGTATGTATTTTTACAAAATAATATATGATGAAACTGCCCGAAATTATAAATGAAGATTTATATAAAATAATTTTAAACTAAAATATTAAATTACATTATTATAAAAAAATTATTTAGAAGATAAAAACAGATTAACTTTTACAAATATTTATTTATATATTTAAAAAAAAAATCTTAATTTTTAGGGTTTTCGATTTGGTAGAATTTCTCGTTGTATTTCTTTCCCGCCTTCTCGGGCTTGGATTGTACTTATCTTTTATGTCAATTTAATTTTCTTGCCGATCAAAAAAAAAAATTTTCCAGGCCCAAAGTCCTTAGTGATCTCGGTTTTCCCCAGAGCTAGGGTCAAAACCTCTTTTTCCCCCTCTTCCCAATCCTCTCCAGGATCAATGTCATATGAATCTAGCTCTTCCGTAACCAGCTGATGAGAGCTTGAAAAGGAACATAATCCGCGGTAGCGTCTTAACAGTCCTGATCGTGTGCCTCCTCCGCTTGAGTGCGGCCCGCTAACTCCTCGTCCTCCTCCCAAGTATTCTTTGGTGCCTCCTCCGCTAGATCGATTGCAACTTACTCCTCTTTGTTGCGGCCCGCCAACTTCTCGTCTTCCTCCTAAGTGTTACTCCTCCTTGCTAGTCCAACCTGAACATCAAACGACCTTGGACATAGCCGGAGAGGATGCGCCTGAGGGCCTCTTGCCCCCAAACCGTGCCGGAACCCCTGCCTGGGCCGCCTTTTCTCCCTGGCGGTTGTGCCTTTGCTGGAAAAGGGCGTTGTTCCACAACAGCGCGTTTCCGCCGATCATGGACATTAACATGCACTATCCTCTGCCTCAAGGCGCCGACGATACCTCTAAGGCCACTGCGATCACCAATGCGACTACCGTGACCGCCATCAGCAGCTGCTGGTGTGGGCTGCCTCGTCCCTCCCAACAAAGCCAGCTTCTATCACGCGCCCTCCACCATGCTATCCGCCTAAAACCTCCACCCTGAGTCTCCCTCCCCCTCCTCCTGAGACCCTCCTAGTCTCCTTCCTCGAGCTAATTTGTTGTGTCAGGTTCATGATCCCTAGCGAAGAAGAAACTAGGGTTTCATAAACCATGGCCGCTGCCTTGGATTTGAAAAGACCCGCACATCTTGGAGGCCCTCCGAACTTGGAAGCGACTTGGGTCACCTCTCCCATTGCAGCCGGCGCCTTGCCGCTGCCGGAAAACATCAGAGGACCTCGCGTCGGTGACGATCTCGTTTTCTCTCTCCTCTCGCAGATTTGAATCGTGACTGGTCATCCTGATCGGATTCGGTCTCGAGTCTTCGTCCTTCTTCCATCGTCTCTGACCTTTCCCCTAGGCCGAGACCAGCCTCGCGCACCCTCTCTGCACAATTTGGGTGCGATCCGACGAGATCTCCATGGCTTCCGAACAACCGCCTCCTTAGACTCGTCGTGCAGATCGTGAAACCTGCTGGAAAACGCAGCCAGGTGCTTCCCACGCCCAACCCTACCTTCTCCTATCTTGATCGGGCATGAAAAGCGATGGAAAAACCTTGGCTGGAGTTTGGCCGGAGCTTCGTTGGGAATCGCCTGACTAGAGGATATCATGAAATATGAGAGTAGTGTATGTATTATGTAATTTAGACCCGTAAGAGCTAATAATAGTTTGTCTTCTATATATATATATTTTTATCACTTTAATACATATTATTATATCAATAATAGGCTCAAGACAACCCAACATAAGATGGGAATAAAAGCAAAATACTGCAACGTGACGCGAACTAAGAATCTTTGGACCTAAGTTAAAGTGATTAATATATTAGTCAAGCAAGCATTTGGTTAACTAATTGTGTTTGGGATAGTTATATGCAAAAATATGGATTTTGAGTGTGATTACAAAATATAAAAAATTGAATGTACTGATAAACAAAAACACATCTGCTTAGGAGAACATAATTGCAATTATCAAAAGATTAATTTACTCATAAACCACAGGTCGAAAAAGGCATTCCCATTAGACAAGAGACTAAATTAGATTTACAGTACACATGATATATGTTGTCAATTTAGAATTGAATTTGTACAAGACTAGGAACAAGAAACCTTACTATTACAGAACATGGCTTCCCAAATTTCAGTAAAAGCTTGAACGATGAGCCAACGATGGTCTCGAGAATTGAGGGACAAGAAGCAGTGCAACAGCTGCTCCAGGTCTTCCTCCTCGTACATGTCCTTGTCCTCAATCATCTCCCTCATCGACCTCTTGAAGTCCTCCAACGGCTCCACCGACCTCTTCACCACCGCCACGCTCGAGCCAACCTTGTCGCTCTCCACCTCCAATATCGTCTTCAGCCTCCCCATCTCCGAAACGACGTCGTCCGATTGCAAGCTCCTCCTCCTCCTCGCCGTCTTTTTCTTTCTCACCCGCCGTCGTTTCATCTTATAGCTCGGCAACGCAGGAACGACGTCGTCTTCTTTGTCGATTTTGCGGCGGGGGCTGTCGTGGTCGTCGGGGTTGGCGACCACGTGCCAGTACTTGTCCTCCTCTTCCCATAGGAACTTCGGGTGGTCGGAGGTCAACGCCGATGACACGTGGCGCCTGAGGGAAGAGTGGTGTAGCCGGAGAAACGAAGGGACGGGATTGGAGGGGAGAGAGGAGGGGTCTTTTGAACAGCAGGATTGGAGGATCTTAAGCATCCTCACCCTCAAACGTTTCGCCATTTTCTAGTGATGAGGGAGCACAAAGAGGCAGGCTAATAAGTAACTATTTTGTAATAATATAGCTGTTTTATATTTTGGTATGTTGACTATTTAATTTTGGGAAAAGTTCACTTACCTCCCACGTAGTTTACCGAATTTTCACTCCCCCGCAAAAAAAACTCGTTCTGTGGAATCCCCGTGTTTTATAAACTTTTCACTTAAGTCTAACGGTGTTAGTTTTTTGTCAAAAAATTCAAAATACCCTCAACTAACAATTCAATTTTCAAAATTGTGTCATTCAATCCAAACAAAACATTTACATATATTTAATTTTGATAACTAAAATGGTAATTCTGGGTGGAGCAATGTTTGTCACCTACTCCTTTTA
>JAYMTP010005170.1:0-13768 GCA_036897365.1 Geranium brycei
TTTAGGAGACCGACTCTAAATAGGAAAGATTTCCTTCGCCGCCATTGGATCTTGGAAAGACAGTGTTGCCGCCTTGTCGACGCGTTTTCTTCATGACTGGAGGTTTCCTGAACTCATACATACATGTTTTTCTTTTCAGACACGTTTATGAGAAACAGATAGGAAAGATAGAAACTTTCCTAAAACTGAGCGCACGATGTCATTCCAAAAGCTCTGCAACATGTTTGTCTGACATCTTTCATTGCACTAAAAAATAACGCCAACACTAAACGTAACAACAGTCACCGTTACCCTAACGCTGTTAAAACTGACTGAAAAGCTACTATGTGAGGTCATTTTTTAAAAAAACACCAAATTTTCTCCTAATATTAATTAAAACACAAAAATTAAAATAAACATACCAACCATGTTTTTTGTTGAAACACTCAAATCCGGGCTGGAGACCATGGCCAGTTCCGCCGGAGACCCACGACGCATACAGTGGCCGTGACCAGTCCCTCCTCCCCTACGACATGTTCAAAATTTGGGTATGCTCGACTCGCTTGAGTGTTCGCAAATTTGTTGGAAGAAATCCATGCCGAAAAATCAATGGATTAGAGGCGGGTTGAGGGCTAGGTAGAGATGGAGGCTTGTGAGGGAAAACCTGTGATTTTGATTTGGTATTTATGTCAACAATTTGGCCAAGAAGATCAGATTTGGTCATGCAACCCCGGTCGATAGTCGAACCCAGATCTGGGTGGAAGGTGGAGTCAAACCCAAATTTGAGTTTTAGACAGAGAGTCAAACCTAGATCGATGGTCGCCGACACGATTTTCCGTTTGGGCGCATTCTAGTAGCTTTAGGATTTTACTACTTCCACTTTTACTTTTATGCATTTTTAATTTCTATAAGCTCAGAAAATCCTCTCCGGCGATCCTCAGATTTGTTGTTTTAGATTCAATTACCTTTGATCTGTAGCCATGGTTGTTAGTCCTCCTCTGCAGAAAAAATCCCCGATCGGATTCGAGGGGTTCGAGAAGCGCATCGTGCCCTCACCCACTCTCAGATCGATTCTGTCCTTGACCCCGCTTGCTGCACCATCGTCTCCAACCTCTACAGCTCAGATTTCGACTCCTATGTCCTCTTCGAGTCGCCGGCACAATTTTTCGTCGACGATCAATGGGCGAGTCAGACTGAATGAAGGGAACACGATGACTTCTGTAAAACTAAATTGAGTCGGTCGGACCAGCCATATTTTGAATCAATTTCGTTATTTTCCAGTCCACTGCAAACTGGTAGAATTAATTAATTAATGAATTAACTAAAATGGTTAAAAGAGGTGTAATATGGACATTTTACATTAATGTAACTATGTTAGTCATGGTGACCCTTGATGAAACTTCTCTGTATTGAATTGACTATTAAAATAGTACACCGTAGTGATGTGAAAAAGTGTTATACCACATCGTATTGAACATGAATTATCCCTTTTATTTTATTATTAGAAGGGATCATTCATGTTCACTACGGTGTGGTAAAACACTTTTTCACGTTATTACGGTGTACTATTTTAAGAGTTAGTTTAATACGGAGAACTATTTTTATGTGCCACCATTACTCTAACGCTGTTAAAACTAACATAATGAGATCATTTTAAAAAAAATACCCAATCTACGCTTACATGAAAAAGTAAAAAATAAACACAAAAAACAGTGTTCTTCTTCACGCCAGAGATAAACATTTCTCCGACAAGCTCATGGCGGCCACCAACGACGTGCTCGGCCTAAAGGACCTCGAAAAATTGAAAAGAATATCAAAATTATTAAAGAAAAAAAAGAATATAATTGGTTAGAAAATTGCTCTTCTTCATAAATCTAAACAAACGAAGTAAACTTGCAAAAATGACATGTTTGCAAATCTAAACTTGCAAAGAACACTTGTTGTACATATGTTGCACAGAAATCGACTTCGGTTTTCACACAGGGTTCGTCCAGCTCCTCCGGTTGCACAGAAACCGTCAACGCCTTCTCCATGCTCAGTCTTTCCTTGAATATCCATTCGGAAAACCCAGTTAGAAATCGTCGGCGACTTCGACCAGTCGAAAAATCTAGTTGCACGGTTTTTCGTATTCAACCTGCAGAGATCCTAGTTGCGCAGACCGCCGACTTCAACTCCTCGACGGAGAAACCAGCCGCAACTGCCACAAACGGCGATGGGCTTCGAGATGATTGCGATGGGCTTCGATTAAATTGGTAGCTGGGTTGTTTGGCATTGGTGACATGAGGGCTTCGATTTGGAATCAATGGCTTAGGGCTTCATATCGGTGAGTGGAGACTGCAAACAGATTCCCGATCCAACCCATAGCGTTCTCTGGCTAAAATTGGGGCTTGTCTCTGAAGAAATTGCTACGGTGACTCTAGTCGTTGGCGCCAAGGCATGTCCTAAATTGTATACAGATTAGTTGTACGAAAATGTTAGAGAGTAAGGGGTTGGAACGAAGATGGGTTATTGCAACTCAGCGAAAAAGACATGATGATGTCATGCATGACATCATCATGTATATTTTTAATTTAGTTTTATTTTTAAACAACATTAGTATTGATTTGAGGTGGTAATTTGGACATTTTACACTAAACTTAATGGAGTTATGGATGGTGACACATAAAAATAGTTTTTCGTATTAAATTGACACTTAAAATAATACACCGTAGTGACGTGAAAAGATGTTATACCACATCATAGTGAACAATGTGATTATTATTACCTATTTATTTACGGGGGTTCCACGCAAAAACTGCATAGTTAACTGTGATGGTTATTAACATTTTTTTGTTCACGTACAAAAACAATATAGGTAATCATCACTTTTTTTCGTGATTTTATGCCAAAATTTTATAACCGTGATTTTATTAAATTTCCCCAAATATAAATTTTGACCATATCGTATTCTTCTAAGATTTTGAATGGCTAAGAGTGACAATTTTATAAATATTAATAATTTGTCTATTTGTTGAAGTAAAAGGATCATGGATACCCGAGCGTGAAATGGAAATAAGTCTCACGTGTACATAAGTGTGAAAGGGAAATAAGTCTCATGCGTACACGAGCATGAGATGGAGAATTTAAGTGAATCACGAATAGAAATAATATGAAGTAGGGAAAAGTTCACTTACCTCCCTCGTAGTTTACCGAATTTTCACTTAACTCCCCCGCAAAAAAAACTCGTTCTGTGGAGTCCCCGTGTTTTAAAAACTTTTCACTTAGATCTAACGATGTTAGTTTTTGGTCAAAAGTCAACTATTTTTTTTTGAAAAAGACAGAAATGCCCCTTATATATCCAGTTACTTTGGGGCTTTTGGTTTCACTGTAGCACAACACGAATTGGGGGTTTTAAGGCAAAACAAATTAGTTTAGGAGCACTGAAGACACATGATTGCAAAAAAGAAGAAGAAACAACTGAGGCAAATGAATCTCTAGGAGACTTCAAAGCCCATATACACGTGCAACACCAGTACATTCAATTCAAGCCGTTTCTAAATTCCTATATTACATAATAACCACTTGAAAAAGAAAGCAACTGGGCAACAGAGTCGTGAATAAATTATAGCAGCAAACAAGCACACATATGCTTCATCAAAGTAGAAAACACAGAAATTGGAACAACTCAAAATGTCAATTGTGAACTAAATGAAACTCACATGTGCTGTAAGATGCAAAGCGACGCTGAATGGCGCGGAGGGTTTTGAAATCGTCCTCGTCCTCGTCATTGGAAACGTTGGCGGCGGAGGGAGGGAGCTGATATAGAGGGCGCAGCAACAGAGGTCGGCGGATCAAATCGACCGAGAACTGCTGCTGAACACTCCGATGCAGCTCCAGATCGTTGTCTTCATCAGAATCGGTGCCGGTGAGCAAGCAGGCGCACCTTAGGGCTTCCACGTTCTCATCGAATACGTCGTCGTTGTCGCTCTCCGTGGACGAGACGACGTTGTCGCCAGGAGGAAACATTACTGTTGAGCATGAGATCGATCAGATTCGGCGCGAGCGCCCAAATTGACGATGGGATGTTGCCGGATCGAGCGCTCGAAGCTCGGTGAGCGTCCTGAACACATCTGGGATCTTGCCGGAGAGTGTTTCGGCGAGGCTCACGTAGGTCCTGTTCACGAGCTTTCCGATCCCCTCCGGCACCGGACCGGTGAGAAAGTTCCAGCCGAGCTGTGGTGGAAATCCAGCGACGCCAGCTTGTTGATGTCCTGTGCTGTTTTAGGAATTTTTTCAATTTTCACGGTGGATTGGAGTGTGGTGTCGATTTCCAATTTGGTATTATTTGCGTGAGGCAAATATTCTAGTTTTTGATTGATGGGTTGTGGCAAATTTGATGGGTATGCTCATCAATGTCGGGTATGGCTAAAAAAAAATGGCAGGAAGAAAATCAGAAATGGAAATAGAATGAATGACAAAATTTTGAAAATTGAATGGTTAATTGAGGGTATTTTGGACTTTTTGACTAAAAATTAACACTGTTAGACCTAAGTGAAAAGTTTGTAAAACACAGGACTCCACAGAACGAGTTTTATTTTGCGGGGGAGTTAAGTGAAAATTCGGTAAACTACGAGGGAGGTAAGTGAACTTTTCCCTATGAAGTATAATGGGTGTGTAAAAGATTTGGAACAAACCCAACTAACAAATGTTAGTTTGTGAAGCTCGACCCGATATATACAACCCAATTTTACATGGTATAAGAGTCTAGTCTGATCTTTCTGCGAAGCTTATAGTTCTTCTCACTTGTTAATCCATGGTACTAAGGGATGAGTGGACGGGGAAAATAGTTTTATTTATTTTTATCAGCAATAAAACTTTATTAAAACAAAAACAGAGTACAAGATCCAAACTTTTAACTATTATACGAGGGGTACACGCTATCAAAGTTGTTCTAGAACCATCCTTGGGGTAGCGAACCAAGTGTATAAAGATCGCTCTCCCTCCCAGTTCTCAACTAATCGTCCCTCATCCACCTGCATAAGTATACAAAATCTTAGCTTCGTGAACCTCAATGCCTTGTTAGGGATTCTTTCTACCCCTCAACCATGTGTACTAGGTTCCCAACAGAAAGAGCCTGGCCCAAGGTCTCCGTTTTCCTCTATCGGTCTACTTCGCATTCTAAATGATGAAGAGAGCTTCGATTGTAGCTGGTGGGACAAAGGTTTTTCCCCACCACTCGTGGAGTCTTTGCCAAAAGATTTGCGTCCATCTGCAAGAAAGACACAAATGATCCACGTCTTCAGCCCTGCTTTCATAGAATACGCACTTTCATTCTGGCCACGAGAGAGTAACTTCCCGCGCCACCATGAACATTTTAATTGAGATGGGCCTTAAGGAGGAGGAGCCAGCCGAAGGACTTATAGTTCGAGTGGACCGGACTGTCCCATAGACGCCTCGCCCATTCCACAGCCTCAACTGTTACTAGATGTGACCATAGCTCAAAATTTTTGCTAACCTTGAAACCCCGACGATCATTCATTCATTGTTTTATTAAAATATCGAACCATGCATTAAGTCCAAATCATAACCCTCCAACATCAATTAGAGCAAGAACTCACGTTATTGATGCTATCTAGACAAAGTCATAGAGTGTAAGAAAACATAGAGACTGAGTTTTAGAGTGCAAGATACCATAGAGGCGAAGTTGTAGAGCGCTAATACGTCAAAAAGCTGAAGCCGTAAAGTGCAAGATACCATAAAACTAAGTTGAAGAGTGTCTCAGGCTGAGACTCTCAGCGAGTAAATCATTGGCTTGACAGTTCCAGTGAGTATTTCTTTTATTTTACCAATGAGACCAATATCTCGCTAGACATTCGCTTCTCATTTGTAGCGTCACTACATAAAACTAAATCCAAATAACACAATAATCCCCAAATACATGTTACCGTTAAATTGTTCACAAGTTATCTTCATGCTTCAACTTGATGATGGGTATTAACGAATGACATGAAATCATCCACCTGATATCATGCTTATAATTGATCCCGTAAGATCAATTGCATGATCGGTGCTTATGACTTATCCTGCAAGATTAATCACATTAATCTCTTTCTATACCTAGGGATTGCGTATATTAAATTGCTCACTTTCCACTAGTTGTTCTTATGAATGTGGTACAAATTTTCATCTTAGCTCTATGGAATAAACAAGTCAGAGTATAATATGATTCTCTAATTTCATATTTAATTATTAAAAAGATTATATAATTTAGTTTGAGTGGGTGAACCCGTAGTGTATTTGTGTAATTAATTAATAGTTAAATGAGTGTAACGAGAAGATAAACGAGTGTGATTAATCAAATAAATCTCAACCATCACTATATATATATAAAATTAATGGTTGAGATTCACTTCTAATGTGCATTATAGGAGTGTTTGTATCAGAACTTGTTTCACCATGTTGAAGGCTTATAGGTTCTTAGAGAAGATGCTAGTTTTGAACACAAACAAGAACCACTGAAATGGAAGGGAGTGATCAAATTCAAAGGAGTCAATCTTAAGGACTGAAGAGAGACCAGTCAAGGCAAGACCTTATATATTCCCTTGAGATTGAATTAATTAATATAATGATGATGTTTTCCTTTGTCTACATTATTAGAACTATATATTCTTGTTTGCTTAATTTATATTGACTGCTGCATATCTAAGCTCATAGTGTTGGGATATTATATGAGGAAAGGCATTTTCCTAAAGACTGCAACGACCTCTGGCTCTTAAGCACAGCTTGGGGCTCATTTAGCTAACAAATGATATTTATGATGATGTTAAATTAGAGGGAAGATCAGCGGCATTACTGTGTATTATATACTTTAATTAAATTATTGCTACCATATACACTTCAAAATATATCATATTATTACTACGTATCAAAACAGTATTAAAAATCATGTGAAATATCTAAATTATCCCTAAATTAAATTGTTAAAAAATTATACCAGACCTTTACAAGCTAAAAAATAAAAATGGGTGACGGTATCAACAAGACATCAGCTCACTCCTTAGAAATCCTAACTGCAGAGCAAGTGTTGCCATAAGAGACGTTTACGCAGTTCAACGTCGATAGATTAGCGCAACCCGACAATGATGGTGAGGACGGGTGATGCGGTCACATCAAATTATACATTTTTGCTATCTTTTCTTGCATTCTAGATCTTTTCCCCCTTAAGTTTGTATAATTTTACGATTGTTATGTGTCACTGCCTTCACGAGATTTGTTATTGTTATCACGCAAAAACATATGTCAAAACAGGACATGGTATGCTGTACGAGAAACCTTAAAGAGAGCTAAAAAGTGGAGACATGTCATAACTGACTAGGCAAAGCAAGCCCGTGAGACTGCTCTCGCACGTGACTAAGCCTGTTACAGGCGACGGTGCTTCAATTGATCTTATTACGACCAAGATGTAACGACCTTGACAATTAGAGCTATCCCGTGACAACCCTAGTACTAACTTGCCGAGACTCACAGAAGGTGTCATGGGTAGGTTGTCACACCCGTTACAAGCCAACAGAACGAGCCCATTACAGGTTCTCAAGACTCAGAGGACATGCCACGGACTAGGTGTCACGCCTATGACACCCAAGTTAGCAAGGTTGTTATAGTTGCGTCCAAACAAATTAAAAGTCTGTTTATAACCCCCCAATTTGGGGGATTGACTATTGGGAGAAAGCATAGAGAGCAACGCTCAGAGACTCCATAGATAGGAATGACAACGGATCGGGTTTGACCCAAATCGCACCTGTTCACTATGAGCAGGATCCCAACCCGCAAAATACCCGCTCACTATGAGCGGGTGCCCTAACCGCAAAAAACTCATTAAGTACGGGTTTTCTCCAAAATCCGACCCGAAAATTCATTTATTTAACAAAAAAAATTTCAGATTACCTGAATTCAGCTTCAATTATCCATTTTTTTGCAGATTAATTATGAATTCATCATTGAATGCTTTTATATATGTTTGTGTTTACACATCACACTGCTTTACATGATCAAGAGATGAAAGTCATTGCATATAGCTCTGAATCCCAAACCTTCCATATAGGTTACTACCGTATAGCTTCAACTGTCAATATCTAGCTATCAAGTTTGCATTCAAATATGCAGCAGAGGACTTCACAGTCAATTTTTCACACATTTCAAGCAAATAAGCAAACACAGGAAAAACCATGAATATTTGTAAAAATGAATATTAAACCATGTATATTATCATTGATCAGGAAAAAAACCGACACAAATTCGATACTTAAGTATTTAGGTGAATGTTAGGGTTTAGAAATAACATTCATATGAATATTTTATAATAATAAGAATATGATTTTTATATATTATTATTATTTGAAATTCATACGGGCATGGGTCGGGTATAGGTCGACCCGCACCTGACCCGCATCTGCTCAATAAACCCGAACCAAAAACTTTTGGGTTTCACCCGTTCCGCTCGGGCCGGGTTCATAATGTGCCTCTCGGGTTCGAGTTTTTTGTCATCCCTATCCATAGATGAGATTGAAGGCTCTGAGAGGAGGTTTAGACCGATGAAGAGCCACTACTGCGCAAGGATCAACCTAGCATCAAAAGAGAAAGCTATCGGGAGAGAATCGGGCGCTTCATGCTATTAAACCCCTTAGGGTGTAGGGTTTTGAAATTATTTGTTCCCTCTTCGATCGTACCTATTTTAATATTCATGAATTCTAGCACCGTGATTTTAAGCTAATTCTCCGTAATCATGGGTGCTAAGTCGAATGCTTTGACTTTTATAAATCATTGAATTATGAACTGAATTTGATGCACATATGTTTGAATTGTCGGTTTTATTTATGTTAAATGATATTGTGAGAGTTGGGATGCCGAGTCCGAGAGGGTCGGTGGCCAATCATCACGTCGCAATTTTCATATTCCTTCCAGACTTGGATTGTGCTCTAACCTGATAGGGATAGTAGATATTCTAAGTCTAGGCCAGCTCCAATACCAAGAGGTGTAGGTTGGTATAAGTGCGAACATATAATAACATGTGATTGCATTATAATTAAATTTGTGTGTTATGGGATTTGCATTATAATAACATATGTTAGTGTGAGCGCTTATTACTTGTAATGGTCATGTGCACTTGTGCGTAATTGGGTGCCCGTGGAGGGCCCAACAACCGGGAAGACTAGCTAAGACTGACAAGGTCATGGGCGAGCTCCATTGAACTGAGAGCTCCATACGTGCACTAAAGTCGCGAGCTCCGTGGAAATCGCGAGGGATCTTGACCGACCTTGCAACTTGATAGCACGAGGGGGCGTAGGAGAGTCAAGACCGGCAAGGTCAGTGGAGAAGCAGCTCGGGCTTAAGTCTCAAAAACCATTTGGAGCCTCGCAGACCATCCATCGGACATACATTTATAGTGTGCTGGAGAAGATAGACAGCATGGCTTGCCAAATAAGAAGTCAGCGACAGTTGTGCAATAGTAATATGTTTTGAAGTATATGTTATCATGATTTTAAGGTTCGAACCTACGACATCTCTTAAAAAAGTATGTGCCTCAAATTGTAGTGTGTCCCCTTAAGAAAATATGATATCGTGATTTAACTGTAAAAGTACACCTCGATGACACATAACTTTCCCATAGATTAATTAGTAATTGATATTATGAACATAGTATAAGGTGGGGTCATGATCTCATGCGAACTAGGAGGTCTTGTACGAATATGTGAGAATCGTATTTCTATTATTATACCATGTATTTCTATTATTAAGACATGTATTTTCATTATTATGCAATGTATTTTCATAACCGTGTTTCCATTATTATGACATGTATTTCTATACCATTATTATGAAAGACCAAAAAACAAAACAAAATTTTTTTTCTTTCAATTCCTCGTAACACCCCTCCTTTCGACGGGTAACACTTTCTCCTCTAAGTTACATTTGAGTGGTTCTCACGAGTTTTCAAGGAACTCTTAGTTCTCACGTGAATGCATCCCGAATACACATGTAATCAACTTGTTTGACAAGTTGTAAGCCTGAATTTTGAACAATTAAAATTTTATCAATCACAAATTTTAGTTTGGAATTCGTATCAACAAAAATTTGTACATAACGCGTGACAGCTCAAATAAAAATGAAGAAGTTGGATGTACGTAGAAAGCAGTGGTTTGTTACTATAAAAAAGAGTGTGTAATGGGCCTTTATGGATGCTTTTTTGCTATATCTACAATGGAAAGTTCACAAACAATGAGCTCTCCTTTTGTTTTGTTCTGGTCTCTATGTACAATGCATTGAGCTATATATGTTCCCATCTCGTCGTGACTTTTGGTAAAGATGACACTATTTTCTCATCTGGCAAAATGTATTGGGTCCAAGACAATGATATATAATGCCATGCTTATCAAAGAGTGAAAAACACGTGGAACAAATGCCATGTTGACTTGTAGACCACCGAATTCACAACTCATGTTAAAATTAAACTGATAAATAAGAATATTAATATATATATACACACACACTTATACAGATTCAAATGAAATGGCCCTTTTGATTACTCCATTTTCTAAAGCTCTCACAAATTAATACCATGAATTTAAACCAAACCGATTACTTAAGTCATCTTAATCTCATAAGACAGTTCACAATTTGGTTTTGAAAAGAACCAAATAATTAAAGAAAACCGATCAATTAAGTTATAAAAAAATAAATACTGAAATCAAACTGCTAAGATTCAGTTGGGTTTAATTTTGAACCGGCCGGATATTAATTCGGTTCAGTTTTTTTTTAAACTAAATTTTATGAAATTCTCATATTGTATGTCAGTTTTGATTTGTTTTTTTACTCATCGGGTTTTGGTTCGGTTTAATTTTCTTGAACCAAATTTCAAGAAATTCTCACATTTTTTGTCGGTTTTGACTTATTTTTTGTTGGCCAATAAATTTAGGTTTAATTAATAAAAATCGATGACTTAAAATCAGATAAATATGTCAAAAATCGATCGGTTTTCAATTTAATTTTTATCGACATGATTTCATGAACTGAAACTGAACCAATAAAATTTTGGTTTTGTTTATAACCAAACCAAACAAGTTCGATACTTGTCGGTTCGGTTAATTTTTGGGTTGGGTCGAGCCGGTTTGCTTGGTTCGGTGCCCTAGCTACCACCTTAGCAAACAAGTTGCACGTTCCCTGAATTGAATATGATAATTTTTGTGGAGATTGTTTTGTGTTGGCCGTAGAGTTCCGTATAAGTCCCATTGTACAAAATATCGTCGCGTGAGAGGGAATTCGGTCACGTGACACCTTCCACACGCGTTTGCTACCTAACACAAACCCCAAATTCTAAATAATAAATATGATCTTAATTAATTAATTAATACTATTAATTAGCCTACTTGTTTGCTACATTTTTTATTGCTCTTATTTTGCTTTCATTTTCACGAGTAAAGGTTGAGAACGTGTGATGCTCCTTCTCACCTATCTTTCAATGGAGACAAGAATCTATAAATAATTGGTAATATATAGTGGGTCTATGGGGTTTTGAGGTCTATTGATCATGATGGGCCATGAATGTGAAAGATGAGAGAATGATATTAATGTATTTGGATTTCACAATTTTGTTGAAATCAATCAACTCTTCACTTGTGTTTCTTTTTCATTTTTTATTTTACAGACACATTTATTATTAGGATAATGAAATGACACCGAAAAAGGAAAAAAAAGAAAAGGAAATTGATGAAAACGTTCGGATCTGGTTACATGTGAAAACCATCTACAAATTAATCATTATTTTTCTCTCATTATGAAAATAATATTTTTCGTAACATTAATTTATTACTAAACCAACTGTCAGTGTTTTTGCATGTGGAAGAGAATATACAAAGTTGATATTGAATTAACAAATGATGTTAAATTTTCAGTTGAGAAAGATAATAAAAAGAATGCAAATTCCTGCACTCTTGCATCCGCTTCCTTCGGATATTTCAGTTCATAACTTAGAATGTATGTAGTCAGAGATACATCATTAGCAACTGGATTAACTGTTTCTGAGGTTTTGTATTAATCAACTCAATATGAAGGAAATGAGTGAGTGAAATGTTGAAAATCTATGTAAAAAGTAGTGAAAAGTACATGTAAATATCTCTAACTATATATCATTTTCACTCGGCTATATTCAAGGATCATTCATGTACACTCAAATTTCATTAATTCTCAAATGTTAAATTTTTAAATGAAAAATGTTACGTTTTAAAGTGATAAGCCTCAAATGTCATTGGTCTAAAAATTGAATTTTAAGACCTAAAATCATAATTTTAGATTTTAAAATTAGATTTTTTTCGGTCTGAAAATTAGATGTTTACCCAAAGGCATTTGCGTCTTAGCACTTTCAAAATTAATAATTTTTATCAAAAAACTTAACATATGAGCCTGAAGCACGCGTTCACTGGCTCATTATCAGGGAGTTGTGCATTTTCGAAAATTCAAGTCGGGATTTGGCCATATTATTGAGTGATCGATTGACTCTTAAGAGAGATATTTAAATAGGTGAAATAAGCGATGAGACTCAAAACTTATCCCAATATGACAATGAGAAACTCGATTCCTCAAGTCCCTCGAAGACCACAGAAAGTTTGAATCATCAAATTAACACTCAAATCACTACAAATGGATATTAAGTCGACTTTTCGAGATTTAAAAGCAATATGACATATCCATCCTATGTGCTGGGACCCCTTAAATGGTAAACCGAACCCATTGGACTATTTCGCCAATGTAGGTATCGGCCGCTCCTCCATAGAATCACAATTAATCTCAAAGACTAAACTTTGTTTGTACGTGATATTGATTCGTTGCAAACCGTGATGAGAGTCTTAATTCCCATTCTACCCAAAACCTCACCAATCAAACACCTAAACAATAATCAAATTCTTTTATGATTTCCTTTCAATCCATCCATAATCTCTAAATTAGCAACTCATATTCAAATTTAACATTCTATCAACAATTCAAATCATCGTGTTCATCATCAAATCTAAATTACAAATCAAATCTACAATATCCAAATAGATTCACTCAATTCCTAAATTGGCAATTTCACCAATTCTCTAACAATCAACCTAGATTGTAAAAATCCACCAATATTCTATTGCTAAAACAATCAATTAGAACCCAAAATAATCAAATGCTTATCATCAACACAAAGCAATTATATCTAAGAACAAGATTGAATCTAGGCTTGTATAATTGTGAAATAGATTGAATTAGAGTATAGATTCACTTACAAAGTAAAGAGATAAGCTTACAAACTTTAAGGTTGGTCAAAAGTCCTCTTCTTCTTCTCCAAATCTTTAGATCCTCTTCTCTCTCTCTCTCTCTCTCTCTCTCTCTCTCTCTCTCTCTCTCTCTCTCTCTCGAGAACCTAGAACTTCTCTCTCTAAATCTAAAATTGTACTTAAAATTAGAAGTCAACCCTTTAAATACTCCCAAACAAATACATGGGCAATGAAGTCATTTTACAACTTCTGAACCAAAATTGAGCTTCTGTGCTCGAGTCACGACAAGACGAGTCACGACAGGTTGTTGTGACTCCATGGTATCATGACTTCTCTCCTGAAATCTCGTAGACAGTTGTGGGCATGTAACAACAGAGAGGTGTGAGAAAGTGTCGTCAGGTAGGTCTCGTGACTCCAAGGCTGTAGTTACGAGTTGTTCTTCTTTGTGCTGAGTATTCAGGATGTCAATGCCTCACCGACTTCTAATACTGATATGACATCAACCACAA